>JBBIGC010038223.1:0-11895 GCA_037576955.1 Lepidarchus adonis
TCTCTCTCTCTCTCTCTCTCTCTCTCTCTCTCTCTCTCTCTCTCTCTCTCTCTCTCTCTCTCTCTCTCTCAAATAAAGGTAAATACAGGGGGTCCTCAAGTTATGTTGGGGTTCTGTTCCTCCTAATGTGATATTAACCTCTCACCTCTCACCTTCCAATCCACATGAACTCTTATTTAACACTAATGGTGAATAAAACATAAACATTTCAGCAGTAACAGAGAAAAACAGCCCCCACATGGAAGCCACTCAGCACAGCACCTTCTCTCCCCGCAAGCGGCACAGCTCATATTACCGTAAAGCATGTTGTAGACATTCAACTGCATTCTACTACCGTATATAACAGTAAATATGTGCATCCCTGTATTTAGTACATCCCTTTACAGCATTACAAAAATGAGAATTTCAGAATCTCTCCAGATCCTCCAGGGCCCTAGATCTCACAATTTTTCAAAAGTAGTTTAGTTCAGGGAACTGGAATGTACATGTTAGAAGGTTTTGTGTGAAATTTGTGGTCAAAGAACTATTTTTGGTTGGGTTTTGACATTTTTGTTGGATCCCTGTCCTACTAGAAGGTTTCTGGAAGACCCGGAGTAGTCTTTTTAAAACCAGATTTCGTCCAAAATCTGATGATACTCGATTAAAGCACCAGCGTGATGAAAACAAAAGATCAAGCTCAGGCTTTTTCACATCAATCAGTTATTTAAAAATGCCCTAATCGGCTCCGATACTGGTCTTTGAGATTGGATTGGAACATTCCTACTTGTAATCCACACTAGGTTCAACCTTTAATCATCAGTAGTGAGGACTGTTATAGCAAGTTCTGGCTAAAAAGAGTTTTAGATTAGTATGGAAATAAACTCCATATCATTTTGGCCTCGGTGGCATCCAACAGTATTCCAGTATAATAGTAATAGTATCCCCCACATCCCCAAAGATCTTGTGTGCTATTCAGAAAAACAATGAAACAAATGAAAACGAAATAAGAGAAATTCGGTTGCATATGTATAGCTTTGGACAGTCGTCATTTATTTAACAGTGATGCATTCGAGCGGTCAGCTTGACAATGAATCTCTCTAAGCTTTTGAATAATTGTCCTGGTTTTCTCTGCATAAGGTTGCTCTGAGATATGCCAACCATAAGAACTCTGACATTCAATGGCTTGTGTGGGTCTGGCTCCATTCACATGCAAAACCCACACAGGCCTTCAGCACGATGCCGGCATGCTGCACCCACAATGTCAGTGTGGAAACTTTTTTAACATTCCCAACTCTGTTTGTTTCTGATGGTTCTGGCATGAAAATGCAGCTTATATATGAACTATGCAATTCCATTTCAATCTATTTGCAGACAGTTATGTTTAGCTAAAACATGATACTTTAAGAAGAGTGTATTTGGGGAATTGCAGCAATTTGGAAGAGCTGGATATATTATTTTCTACTACTTTTTAGTTTTCAGTACATACAGGTACACCTCAGAACAAGCACTGGACTGTTGCTCAGTGTCCAAAGTCCTTTTTTCAGATGAATGTAAATTTTCTTTTGGAAATCAAAGTCCCAGAGTCTAGAGGAAGAGTGAAAAGACACAAAATTAATGTTGCTTGAAGTCCAGGGTGAAGTTTCCACAGTCAGTGATGATTTGGGGACCATGTCATCTGCTGGTGTTAGTCCACTGTTTTCTGAAATCCACAGTCAACGCAACATCTACCAGGAAATCTTAGAGAACTTCATGCTTCCTTCTGCTGACAAGCTTTATGGAGATGCTGATTTCATTTTCCAGCAGGACTTGGCACCTGCCCACACTGCCAAAGGAACCAAAAGCTGGTTCAATAACCAGGGTGTTATTGTGCTTGATTGGCCAGTAAACTCACCTGGCCTGAACCCCATAGAGAATCTATGAGTATTGTCAAGAGGAAGATGAGACACTACCAAAGCAACCTGGGCTTCCATTACACCTCAGCAGTGCCACAGACCGATCACCTCTATGCCACATCACATTGATGCAGTAATTCATGCAAAATGAGGAACAACCAAGCATTGAGTGCATAGGAATTTCTGTTTAAAATATCATTTTTAATTGATCTTATGTTTTATTTTAATTTTCTAAGACATAAGACTCTAATAAGACTCTAATTTGGGGATTTATTATCTGAAAGCCATAATCATTGAAATTCCAAAGAATTAAGGCTTGACATGTTTCACTCTATGAGAAATGAATCCATATAATATATAAATTTCACTTTCTGAAAAGAATATAAACTTTTTCACGATCTCTTTAGACGTACTTGTGCAATAATTTGTCATTGACTTTTATAATATAAAAAATGAAAAATCTGATGTCCTGCAAGGAATTGACAATAACACCACTACTAGAACTGTGACTGAGGTTGTAAAAAAGGACTGTAAATAAAATAGTCAATTACACTCTGCCACCTGGTGCAAGATTGAGTTAATGCAGTTTTACAGTGTCTTCTACTGTAACGAGCCATGTGAAATTTCACACACATCTACAACAAATACATAAAATAAAATATAAAGACATAAATCACTGTTAAACTCAAATTGTCAGTTTTATTTGACCAACTTTGATGGACATTTTTGCTGTGTTCCGAGAACTTTTCCAGATTTAAAATGATTCCTTTTGTTTAAAAATATATTTTAAAAGTACCCAGCAAATTATCACAAAAAAATTCAACTGATTTTATGAAGCAAACATTTAGAAATAAAAAGTGTATAAAATGTAACAAACATCTTTTAAAAAGGACTTAGTACCAAAAACTCACAATTCCTCTTTATTTTTTTCTGATTTTGAGTCTTTCTGTGCTGCATTTTTTTCTTTTGTTTTTTTGCTTTTTGCTCCATCTGCCATCTTTTTTGACACTACTTTTACTGTCTTCTTGTCAGCTGACTTGTCATTTTTGTCCACAGTTTTAGCCTTTGTTTTGTTTGTTGTCTTGGCCTTTGCTTTGTCCCCTTCTTTTGTTTTAGTTTTTCCTTTTGGCTTTGCTGTGGTTTGGGTTTTGCCTGATTTGTCTGATGTTTTGGCTTTTGATTTGTCATCTTTTTTGACATCCATGCTGTCAGCCTTTGTATCAGCTGCACTGTCTTTCTGTTCGTCAGTTGTGCTGGGTTGTTCCACACCTGTCTTTGTCTCTTCTTTTAGTTTCTCAGTTTCACTCTGCTCTGTGTTTTGTGGCTCTGACTTTGTGCCTGCACTGCTGTCCTGGGCTTGTTGAAGATCTTCATCCACTGGGCTGGAGAGCATCTTTAGGAGCTCCTCAGCCTGAATTCGCTCCTGGGGAAAATAAACAGGAGTCTTTAATAGATGACTTTATGAATGTAAATGAATTATTGACTTACAGACCTCTCATTTAGACAATGGCTACATGTTATACCATCATTTAAACTTTAAAATTTAAAAAATTTAAAAATGCACATTTTCAGTGATTAATAATTTAAGTTTTATGACCATGCATTTTGACTGTATCTCTTCTCTGTTGAAAAACAGCCAAATTTGCTTCCATGGAGTTGGATTATGAGGTTAACTTTACTTACACTTCATAAATTAACACTGTGCAAAATGAATGACTAAATAACTTTATTATAGTCAAAACAAAAAACTTTGGTTCAGTAAAGTGGTCAGATAGACTTGGCTTCGTACACTGCATGCCACTTTAAAGTACAGGGAAATACAGGTAAAATCTTGCTCAATCCATTTAATCCACAAAAAACAAAGAACATATCATCTTGTTGGATCTGGGTTTAGGATAAAATTGTACAGATTCTCATTTTAAGATTAGTACTACTAAATTACAATGTAATTCTGATAAAATAAAGAAGTTCTTGCCTTCTCGCCATGCTTAGGATCCAGAGTAAACCAGAGGGCCACTGCACATCGCTGCCCTTTGGTCACTGCCCGTACACCATGGGGATTCTCCTTGCCAGCACCAAAAGCCACAACTCTTCCACACTGAGGCTTCACAACAGCCTACAGAGAGGACAGAACCCATTCATCACAGACCTTCAACATTCATGTGAACAACAAATATACTTTAACAGGTCACCTTTACAAATGAAAACAATCCGAAGTCTAGTTGTAATAAGACTTCCAATTCTGAATCATCAATGGCAAGTATCAGTTTGCTAGATTAAGGCCTAAACTGCATAGAGGAGTTCAGGACTGTACATAAGCTACCGCAAGCTGCAACAGTGACACACTGTGGCCACTCAGTGAATTGTGAATGAAAAAATCTTACTGTGATTGTTTTGGCATCCAGCTCTGTGAAGATCAAATCTCCCCCTTCAAAGCCCTCATTAAGATAGAGAATGGCGCTGAAAACAAAATAGGATTTATTATTGCCTAACTGACAATGAAATGAAATCATTATGTACAGCATCTTGCACCAACAGTGGCCGACCTGTAGTCCCGGTGTGTGTATGCAGGCGGCTCTTTGATGCACTCGTTGAGTTCTGAGATAAGAAGACAGTTGTCAGGATGAACAGGGTGACTCGGGTCCTCTCGATCGTCTTGTTTCTCTGGTCAGAAGAGACACAAAATATCCAATCAGCTGAATTACAATGGACATTTTAATAGTAATGCTTTATGAACTTTATGAAACTAGAAATAAATAAAGTCAATCAACGCATTTAAAAATTATGAATGGTACAGAAAACCAAAACTATGAGTGACTTTCAAAAACTTTAAAATATTTAAAATAATATCCTACATTTGCAATTGCTGCAGAAAAACATACTATCCTATAAAAAATGTCGATTGTGTTACTAATGAAAATAAAAAAGCAACTGGTAAGTTGGCAGAGGTCTAATTTGTGTAAGATATGAGATTGCACAGAAAAAGATATGTTCATCCAGTGGCTGGTTCATCCAGTGGCTGGTTGATGTTTCATTCCTAATACAAGTAGAAATTTCCTTAATAAGTGATAAACACCAATAAGCCACAATATTAACACCACCTGCCTTATATTGAGCAGGTCTACTCATGATGTTGATACACCTCTGACTGTGGCGCACTTTATACTGGAGTCAGTACTAACATTTTAATCAACAGTGGCTCTTCTGTGGGATTAAACCAGACAGCCTAGCCATCACTCCCCACATGCATCAGGGAGTCTTAGGTAAACCTGCTAGCCCATGAACCCGTCACTGATTCTCCAGTTGTCCTTCCTTGGATCACTTTTGGTAGATTTGAACTACTGCAGACCTGGAACACTCCACAAGACCTGGAGATGCTCTGGCTCAGTTGTTTGCCCATCACAAAAAGACCCTTGTCAAAAGCTCAGATTCCATTTTTCCAGCTTTCATCACATCAGTTTCAAGAACTGATGGTTCATGTGCTGCCTAATATATGCCAACTCCTGACAGGTGCCACTATAATGAAATAACTAGACTGACAATGATGTTAATGTTATGGCTTATTGGTGTAGAAGCAAAGGGGAAAGTCAACAGTGGAAAGTTAAATGAGAAAATGGTTCATTGTGGTCTAGTGTCCGACAAGCTCATCTTACCCTCAATGGCTGAGCGGCAAACCAGCTGGGAGTGGGAGAAGTAGAGAGGAGACTCCAGGCCGAAGTAGGCCTCAACTACTTTACGCACCTTCTCGCTGAGGTCAGAAAACAGACGAGCACTCTTTAAAGGGAACAGTCCCTCCTGGCCAAGCTGGAAAACCACAAACACAAAGTTTGATTAGATTCGACGAACCTTTAATGTACTCTTCTAAGACAACAAGGACAAATGGTAAATAATATGACATTTTATACATAATATATTAAACAGAAGTCATCACTTTCTTATTTAAAGTATCTATCATATGCGTAAATGTGATGTTTCATGAGCAGAATTATCCTGATGTGACTCACTTTAAGAGCGTTGAGAACAGTGACCCCCTGGAACATCTCAGTTGGTGAGTGAGGATTCCGCTGGCCTCTGTAGCCGTCCACTTTCTCTGCTGCCTATAGAAACGGGTCATCAAACGCATTAATGCAATATTTGGAAATGATCATGATATGAAATGTAATCAATAATGCCAAATAGTGATTAAAAACCTACATTGGAAAGTCGATGTAATTCACGACATTCATCATCTGTGATGACTCCATCCAGCACCACTCTCTGCGAACCGTTCAGAGCCGTAGACGTCAGGGTAACTGTGATGTCATCCAACAGCTGGCCAGCTGCAGGAGGTGGTGCAGTTTTGATTTCTAAGAAGAATATAATCTATGTCAGACAAGAACAACAAAAATTCACAAACTTCTAATCAAGAATACGCCAATCAGCCATAGGACCAGCGTTCCTTCTGGACATGCATCATTGAGCCTTGGGTGCCCATTACCCTGCTGCTGATTCAGATGTCGTTCTTTGAATCGCTTATTATAAATTACAGCTTTCCAAAAACTCTCCACAAGACTTATCATTTTGAAGATGCTCTGACTCCAGTGTCTATCACAATATATCCCTAGTCAAAGTGATCAGATCCTTACGCTCCTGCTTCCAGCACATGAATTTCAGGACCTGACTGTTCACTTGACGCCTAGTATATCCCACCCCCCTGACAGGTGCCATTGTAATGGAAAACTAGATAGCTGATGTTAAATGTTAATTGATATATTTCATTACACATTGTTAGAGACCTCACCGTCTGTAACTACATTCACAATGTCTGATGAGTCTTTGGACTTTTCTTCCACCAGGGTTTCAATCTCCTTCATTAGATTGCCAATCTCTTCTGTGATCCGGGCAGCTGTCTCTCTGTCTGCCCTGTAAAAATAGACAGAGATACATTCTGAGCTGAGATACTGTGTAAAATGTAAATAAAATACAATACAATTATTCACAATTTTCATAAACACATTTAATTTACAACAGAACTTCAAACACAGTCAGATTACTATTACAATAAACATATTAGCTAATTTTGAATTTGTTTTCAGAAATGTCTCAAAAATGTTGGGCTTTGGCAACAATCAGAGAAAATCTGAAGAATTCACAAATGCAATTGGGAAGAAGTCATATGTGAACCTGAAGTAGAAATGCTGCCGCCGTCTCTATGCCAAACACGTTTACAACGGACTAAAGCAAAGTGGAAACCTTATCTGTGGTCAGTTTTATTCTTTTTGGAAAACAAAGCAAAAGAGAACAATCTGGCTTGTTATCTGCGCTTGGATAGTAGTGGGGTTCATTAGTGCCTATGCAATGGGCAGTCTGCACATCGGGAAAGAAACCATCAAAGCTGAAACGTTTTAGAGCAACATATGCTCAGCCAGACAATGATAAACAACATACAGCATCTACTACAAAAGCACGTCTTCACAATAGTAGTGTAGAATTTATTGCGACTAAAATATGGGTTTTGATATTTGCAGATCACTGTGATTTTATATACAAATTACAGTGTCCCAACGTTTTTGGAATTGGGTTGTACATATAAGATCTCTTACTTCTGCTTGTCCCTAAGTTTCTTAGGCATGACATCAGCAGGGGTCCAGGTGTCCTGAAAAAGGAAAAAGGACAAGTCAGATCATTGCTTAAAAGCAGACATGTAACATAGATAAAATCTGTGGTTTTGGGACTTACTGGATCAACAAAAGTGATTCCAAAAACTTCATAACCAAAATAAAGGAGCTGTTTCTCCAGCAAGGACTTCTTGATATACTGTTGAACAACCTAAGAATAGGAAATAAAGAATAATGATGAAGAATCAGCCACACAGTACATTTCTTAGATTTTTAAATTCATACATACACCCTTATTCATGCATGATTCAATGCTTATGTTTAAATTTTTACATGTACATATTCTTAAACATTTCTGGTGAAACAGTTGATTATCAAATGTATTTGGGATCGGACAAGGAAGTGGTTTAGGTTTTGTTTAGGTTAAAGGAAATGCACATAATATTCCTAACCAACCAAGATCTGTTTAGTGTCCTGTAGCACTGGAGCTACTGACCTAATAATGGCAACAAACACTAGAAATCAACAGATAATCAAACGGTTTCCCTGAAAATATGCCACTCAAACCAATATAATAAATATAATAAAAAAGTAGTGCAGGGTTGTCAATGAGGTTTTGGACACAGTATAACTTACTGTGAACTATATATATATATATATATATATATATATATATATATATAAAAGCATTCATTTCGGAATCACCAGGGCAGGCATTTAAGTTGTAAGAAGGACTGATGTTAATCATATTCCCCATTTAAATTAAAGACACACAGATGTGGGACATGTTGGCCAAGGTATTATCTGATATTTTTCATGTATGTATCTGACAATGCCAATATATAAAAATGTACCTGGATTAGAGACAAATTCATTTCCTTAAGCTTATAGAGAATATAAAAAATCATTTTAGCACACCCACAATGTTCGTCTACATGGTGAAATTGTGCTACAATTTAATAGCTCAAATTAGACTTGCACTATATCAAGAAATCTGTGCCATATTTATAAGAAGCGGGATGCAGTGAGAGTGGTTTGAGAGAGATTTTGGGGATGCATTTATGTAAAAGATATGGGTAATTTTTTTTCAGCTTTGTAGCTCCAGTGCTAAACTATAGAAGTAATAGTTGGACTTCTAACATGTTTTGACTGATCACCTACATCTATATCTAAACGTTTCACTTATTATGGAACTGTTCCCTTAAGATCACAGTAAAGTAACAGTTTAATATATTGTTGGACGGCCATTATGGGAAAATAAATCCTGATGGGGCAAAAAAAAAAAAACAGGCGCAAAGCATCCCACTTGTACAAATCCAGACCAAAATAAGAAAAACTTTTTCAAAGTATCTTTTTTCATCAATTTTGTTGCAGTTTCGTTGTATAAGCTAAGAAAATATAATTTCTTGACTTGTGCTGAGAAAAAAATTGGGACGTTTTATTTTTTTCCTTCGCTGAAACTTTTCCCACTCTTGTCCTGGTTTTTCAATTGGACCCAACTTCCAATATTCCAAATATATAAGTTATATTGAAACTATCGTCCATGTTTGCTAATTGCAGAGTGACATGAAACTGTGAAGCACAAAACCCGTTCCTATGGCAACAGGTGTTCATCACCAGGAGGTGCTATAAGAAAATAACGTCACAAGTCCGGGATACCTTCCAATTTAAATTTAAAGGAGCATTCGTAATAATAAGCTTAATTTAATAGGTATTTAGTTTAAGGGTGATTAAATACAATATCTACACAGGTCTTGCATCTACAGTGAACCTTCAAAATGAAATTTTGCCCAAACAATAAAAAAAATTGGACTGAGGGAGCAAAGTCCTGCAGCTCCAGTGAACAAAAGCATGACTGTATGGTTGCTGGTCAGCACCTCTCTGGCCAAGATGTCTGCAGCCTTGTCCTCGCCGAGCACAGCAGAGTAGTATGCCAAGTTCTGCTTCATGACCTCATCTTCAGGGTGGAACAGGAGGTATGTTTTAGCACTTTCAATGGCCTTCTCATAATTCTCACCTGGCAGAGAGACACACAAGGACAGAGACAGAATGAGCGTAGACTGAGTTACTAGGTAATAGGCATATTAGATACAGGTACATAGGTGTCTGCAGCTTGTACAGAAAACAATAACACTCTTGTGCTTTTCCTTGTTCAAAACTTCCAAAACCTAATTGTTTTACATAGGAGATGGGTCATACACATGTTTGTTGTAATATTGTTTGTGCACTAGGTCTGTCATTGGTCACCAGATCATGTATTCATCCATGGGATACACCACTTCAAATTCAGTACAGTACACACAAGTCATAGTTGAAAACTAGCTGCAACTGCAACTATGTGAGCTACACTTAATGACAATCACTTTCACTGTGTCTCAATATGGATTGTTTTATGTGTAGATCAGATTTGTAGATCAGTCTAGATTTCAACGATTTGTGGAAAATATCTAATCTATCTTAATGAGGCTTGAGTACTACATGTAATGTGCTGGACTGTCAGTTTACAAGCTGTGCACTAATAGACATAATGATTGTTAAATTACCCTAATTATAATGTGAAAGTTGCTGTTCAGGCCTCTTCTGTATCCTGTATTTATTAAACAACTGTTAAAAAAATAAAATAAAAATAAAAAACAAAATAAAAATAAAAACTCAATGATGCACAGTCACAAATGCACACGGTACTAGAGGTGCCATGTTATGGCCTATTGAAAATTAAATTCAGGATTTATCACAGATAAAACTTCTATTTTCATGAATATTTTAAATGAAGAATTATTTAAACTATGATATTTACATAATCTACACATCGAGATTTAACTAGAGTTGTGTAAAAAAAAAAACCATCAACACCGGATGGTTCTTCCAGCAAGCTGCAGAACCCTGCGAGCAAGGAGAGTTAGTTATGGGTAAGAGAGATTTTTTGTGCTGATGTGACCAAACCCGACCCGAACCTGAATAACATTTCAAAATATTAGTCCGAACCCGGCACAACCCATCGGGTCCCATAGCCATGCTCTAGTGCAAATGTATGCTAATATATATTATAATTACAATGTCAGATCTTAAATTTGAATTTGATTATAAAAACTTAACTGTTTCCTATACTGCTTACATATATTTAACAGAATTTGAGCACATCATGTGTAGAAAGCTAAGAAGATTCTCGCATCTTTTAAGTGTCATTTCAATATAAAAATACAATAAAGTAACATACTGTTAAAATAGGAAAACTGGAGATAATTAAAATGTGATGGAACAAAGTCTTCAAATGGTTTATCCCTTCCAGCAGTGGAGGCCAGTTCCACAGCACAGTTTTGCTTGCAGTTCAGAATGTGCAAGTAGTGATCTGTAATGAAACATAAAATACATAAACCATCTATATAAAAGCACACAAAAATTATTCCTTAGAAGTAGGATTGACAGAAATACTACTTTTCACGTATTAAATAATATTCCCAAAGCATACTCCAACATTTATTTTCTCCAAGTAAAACATGCAAGTTCTGTAATTAACTATAATTAAGCACTTCACTACTGTATTTCTTAATAATTCCAACTCGGTATTAAAAGTCAGTTGTTTACTGCTGCTACAGAAGCTACAGTTTAGATTATAGATTGTAGACGTTTCTGAGCCAGTAAATCAGTAAGGGTGTGATGTTAACAAATTATAACTTTAAGTTTGTTTATCAATATCTGTATTTAACAGCAGTAATCAGTGTTTAATATAAAAAATATCTCCATAGATTAGTAGTAGCCTACTCAATTAATTATCACTGTATTTCAGGCATTGCTTCATTCATTTTTTATTGATATGTTAATTAATACCAAATTTGTACGGACGCAACTTACGTTTAATGTAGATTCTGTAAAAGTTTTACGACCCACTATTATTTATTATTTATTTCATTATGTGAAGAGGGTATCAATACTATCATGAAAACCTCTGATACTGTGATATTTTGAAATGTGGCATAGATCTTCAAAAGTAGGCTGCATGTTGACTTTGAATAAACCGTAGGATTAGGGTCTATGCTTCTTACCCGTGATAGACTGGAAGAGGTCAGCTTTGTACTCCATGTAGTTGTATCCGTCATAGTCATACGCTCCCTCACACAGGACCTTGCACTCCGCATCAGCAGTGAAATACTCTTCCAAAGCTTCCTCAAAGTGATCAATGGCTGCAGAAAATTCCTCCACACTGTACAGTCTCTTCCCTTCTAGAAACTCTGCCTGAAATTGAAGAAACGTGAAAGAAAATGTACTATTATGTTGATGGTGAGGATTTAAAGTTCTTAATTCTGAATGGACTATTCATGATCATATAAAAAACATATTAAATAATAATTCATATACAGGTCCTTCTAAAAAAATTAGCATATTGTGATAAAGTTCATTATTTTCTGCAATGTACTGATAAACATTAG
>JBBIGC010038242.1:0-11894 GCA_037576955.1 Lepidarchus adonis
TATAAACTCTGTAAAGTTGCTTTGTGACAATGTCAGTTGTAAAAAGTGCTCTATAAATAAAATTGACTTGACTTGACTTGACTTGACATACAAAAGTGAAAGAAACTGCTAAAAAAACACACCTAGTGAGTATTCATATTTAGGATGTCACAAAAAGACTTTATGTGAATGAAGAACAATTTGTAGGTTTTCAGGTGAGTGGGTTTGTGCGATTTCTTCCGGGTTAGGGTTTGGACAGGAAGGGTTAGTCCTTAGGCTAGCAGGTGTCCCTGAGCCTGTCTGTACTTGCACACACGCGCGCGCACACACGCACACACACAAATGCACATGCACACACACACACACATGCATTTGTACTCACACCCTCGGGGGGGTTTGAATAAGAGGTGGAGGCATTCACTCCTTGTGTCTACAAAAATGTGGGAACTCTTGCTGTTTTATGCAGCAGTGATTTTTGTTACTGCCTGTCTCCGTGAGGACTTGAATAGAGCCTTTGGGACAGCGAGCACTGGAAGTTTACCTCATGTTGTGCTTGGTAGGAGGTTAGTTTAAAGCTACAGCTCTTAAACTATGTTACTAAGTTTTTATGACCTGAGCCCCCCCCCAATACAGACACACACACACACGAAGCCCATGAAGAGAGGTGAGTGTGACAGTGCAGCTGAACAATGTCTGCACAGAGTTTTTGTTAATTCCATACAGCCGTGTGATAGATAAAATAAATGTGCACTTTTTCCTCCAATTATTGTGTTCATTTCAATTTGGACTTCAGTTTCGTTTCTTTGACTGATGTACATATATTTTTGTTTCATTGTATTAATTTGATCTTTATTAGTTAAAGTCTAGGGTTAGGACTAGTAAGAGATGTGATTGGTCCAGTCCAGTGTTTGTATAGAAAATGAACCACTGGGCTTTTTAGATGAGAATTAAAAGTAATTTTATTTGCCCTCTGGTGCATCAGCCCACATGGAGACATTACAAATTCAAACCCAACCTAATACAGAGCTATCATTTAACTGACTTCATGAACAGAGCTCAGTGCCTCACTTGTCGAGCTGGTGTACTGGCAAGTTATTATATCTAATTAACTAAACATTTTTCCAAGTAAATGAACAAGAAAAGACAGCAGTCTGCTTGTAACTGACAATGTCAAGCCTTTAAGCTAATTTTGATAAATTTGTCCAAATGTTAATTATCTAGATAAAAATGTTTCTTGGTGATGTGCCTTCACACTCTTGAAGTTTGTGGGGTTTTTTTTCTTACCAATTTTGCACCCTCCGTGCTTGCAGTACATGTATAGTACATGTATTTTCATTTTTAGCTAAAATCCATTCACAGATTACTTTAGATTGTAGACTATGATAGACTATATGATTTTAGTTGGCAAGCAATTTAACATTAAGCAGAATATAACAATAAGTGCAAACATGTAAAAAAAACTAACAGCTTATGGAATTGGTTGTCCTTTCATCTATTTGAAACATTGACGTCATCATCAATGCCATCATAATTAGTACAGAGGTTGTTCAACCAGCACATGTTCTTTTTTCTTTTTTTTGTTCTGCCCTGGAGCTACAGACAAATACAGAAATACAAGCAAGTTTGCTGCTATTGTTAACTATACAGCATCATTCATTTTCTGAGTCTGTTCTTTTAGTCAGGTTGGTTGTGGAGGGTGGGAGTGGGGTGGACAGGTTGCCAGTCCATTGCAAGGCAGACACACACACACAGACAATATGCAAACTCGCAGACATTCACACCTGGAGGTAAATTAACATCTCAAATTTGCCTGATGAGCATGTCTTCGGGCTGCAACATAATTATGTATTTTTATAGATCTTATTTTTATAGTCCATGGCTCCAAATACAACCGATCCATTCTAAGCAAATCTGGGTTGAAGTGGGTATTTAAGTACTGAGACGACTCTGAAATGTGGAGCACAAGGGGGTCTGCTGGACCACTATAGGGAAATCCTGTTATTTAAAAAAATGCTTTGCATTGTTATCTATGTCTTGCTTCCTGAAAAGTTTTTACTGATTGTGACCGGTATCTACTGGGTATGCACAAATACAGTTTTGGTTTTACTGCATTGTGTAGGAACTCTGAGAAATAGACATTTATATGTTTACTGACAAAAATGTATTATGAATAAATAAAATTCATAAATGTTTTTGCTCCTGATTTTTTTTTTGTATTCAGTTTATAAGACTATATCTATTATAATCCATAAATTCCTATACAGTTTTATACTCTGACACCTCGCGATGAGTGAGGCTGCCTTCTCAGGGTTTTGGAAAAGGGAATCGACCTTTCTTCCTACAGTGGGAAGGACTTTCAAAGTTGCGTGAGGTCTTGACATAACTAATCTTTTATCTAAATAATGATTTTTCACACAAAGAATGAGTCAGAAGAGCAAGTTGATGTTAAAAACAGAAGAATCTATACAGTTTCTCAGCAGTTACATTAAACCATTACGATGAACCATTATATGAAACTGAAGTTTTCCATGAAGAGCCCGCAGCGTTGGGTGAGAGAAGGCATGACCGAGTGTCCTACCTTCACGACTCACAAAACTCCGCCCAACCGGCCCGAGCCTTTATAGAGAAAACTCTGAAAAATGTTTTGATTAGTGACACGTCACGTCACGCATGAGACCGCCCAGTTAATAACATTTCCATATTTGAGCTGCATAGATGCTTTACCTTTGTCCTTGAAATGTTAGCTTAGCCACCTTGCTAGCCCCCTAAAGTATAAACAAAGTTTTGTTTAGAAGTTTTAGCTTTAGATCAGCGCTAGCAGTCTCTCTCTGTTCTTTCCTGGAATGTCAATAAATTAGCCCAGCCACCTCGCTAGCTATTTGGGCCAATCAAAGGCCCTATGTGCTTTTTCCATGAAGTTATAAAAGCTGGCTCCTCTTCAGAGTGAGTTTGGACAAGCTGCTCTTCACATCTGAAGGGTTGTCTGGCTGGAGCCGAGAACAATGCATTCTCACTGGCAATCCATGTTTGTTGTGCGAGAGGAGGTTTTTTACTCCAACAAGTGTCTGGTGCATCACGTTGCAGTGTCCAACAGTAGTCATCAAGCATTGACTGATTCCAGTTGCCCTGGTATCGTTTCTCCATCGTAGCAATGTCCTGGTGAAACCTTTCGCCATGTTCGTCACTGACAGCACTGAGATTTGTGGGGAATTAGTCCAAATGTAAGTGGAGGTAATTAATCTTGAGTGACATGTTGCTTGTATGCTTTGACGAGTTTGTCTACCAGCTGAATGTAGTTTGGGGCTCTGTAACTGTCAACTTCTTTAAAGGCTTCCCAGGCAATTTTTTCTGGCCCAACTAACCGATCTTCATACTGCTTGTCATTTATAACATGTCTGATCTGGGGGCCAAAAAATGCTATCTTTGATCTTGAAATCAGATATTCCTGGGGACAAATAACGCAAAAAACATTCGCCTTCCTTGTTCATTGCTTTAATGAAAATCTTCATGAGTCACAGTTTTATGTGAAGAGGGAGTAAAAATATCTTTGACGTGTCAACAAGTGATTTATGTACCACATTTTTCTGTCTTGGGACGAACTTTTTATGGAGTGACCAGTTTCGTTGAGAATAGTGTGACTCTTTGGCATGGCTGTCCCATTCGCAGATGATACCACAGTACTTTGTAAAGCCATGTTGCAGTCCTAGTAACAGAGCAACAACTTTAGGATCTCCACAGATATTCCAATTGTTCCTTGTATACTGGATGTACTTCAGTAACAGTTCCATATTCTCATACATTTCTTTCATTTGTGCTGCACAGTCAACAGATGCTGAAGGATAAGTTTGCCATTGTGCAGCAGAACACTTCAGGCTTAACATTGATTAATCATCTTTCACAGAACAGCCTTGAACCTGGCCTGATTCTATTCCTAGACATGACCAGGTTGTTGATGAGTCACTTACAAAAGCAAAATTTTTTGGATATAAACACAAGATAAAAATCATGACAAAACTGAAAATTTCTCTGAAACGGTACATGTAATATTTGTTATCGGCACACAAAAATCTATAAGAAACACCCAACAGTGTTCGAGAAGTAAGAACAATGTTGTGCAGTATAATGAATAGCAGGTCATACAGTGTCAAACTGTATAAGCAACTCTTTGAAAGCACTCAACAGTCAACATGGTTTGAGACAAATGTGTGACTGTTAGCTTAATTGACCATGCAGTAGCACTGTAAATGCACACCAAATGCTTTGTATAATAAGTCACATTTGAGGTAATGGAGAGCTGCTTTTTTGGAGTTGGTGTTTTTTTTTATTATCTACGGCATTGTGGAGATGCTAAACCCATGAAATGGCCAGTGCCTGCTGGCAGACCAGACTTTCATACATTACTGTTCTACCTTAAGAATAAAGTCTTGTCTATTATATTCATTTATTTGTTTTCTAAGCGGCTTGTCTGTTTTGGGTTACAGAGAAGCTGGAGCCAATCCCAGCCGCTTGTGGGCGCTTGGCAGGGTTCACTCTCGATAGACCAACCCATCACAGGGCAACACCGAGACAGACCAAAATGCATACACACCTTTGCTAAACTTAAAGTAGCCAATCAACCTAATCCACAAGCCTTTGGACAGTGGGAGGAAACCCACACAAACACACAGAGAGCTTGCAAACTCCGAACAGAAAGACCTGATCGAATCCAGGACTTTCTTGCTTTGAGGTGATCTGCACCACCATGCCACCCATGTCTGTTCTATATTACATATTTTCCATCTAGATTGAAAGTAATTTTTCATGAGTAATAAGCCTAAGAATGTAAGCATGAAGCTTAAAACTGTAGAGTTTGTACTGTGCAGTTTATAAGCACTTGCTTTGCTTTGTTTGAGGCTAGAACTTTATCTGTCATGCTCTTCATGCTAATGTACTACCCAAAGCACAGAGGTCTCAACACTGATAACATATTTTTATTTTCAAGATGTGTGCTGTGGCGTCTTTGTCACAACAGGTGCCCCCTTACCCCCCACCCCTCCCCTTGGTCATTAATACCCCCTATTGTATTATAAGTGCTGCCCACATGATGTAGACCCTTCTGTTGTGGGTGTGGTTATGTTGTGGTTTGATTGGCGGCTGAGATCCCTGGCTGTTTGCCATCTGTTGCTTTTATAAAGCTGTCACTCTTCAGGTTGGTGCGGTGTGGGTGGTGCAGACAGCTCTACATGTTACTTTTTTTTACTAATTTGCTCTATATTATTATATATTACACATTTAGCATCTACATGACTTTGTATTGAGCTGTATTATTGCAGAGACCTACAACTGCAGCTGCCTCAGCTGCTTATTCTGCCAGCTGTATATATTTTTAATACTGTATTCTGAAAATATTGACATATTGCTGATGATGAAATGTATGCATTTCATTGCAGTGGTCCTCTGGAAATACCCATACTTAAGTTTCTAAATTATTGTTTGACCCACCTTTAATTGTTTATTTTCTCCTATATAATGAAAATCAATCAGTAATGTTAGAAAAATTGCTTGAATAACTCAGCTGAAACTATGAGTTTTAGTAGTATTCACGGGACACAACAAAAACAAACCCTGTGATTGGTTAAAGCTCTTATTCTTTACTGTGTATGTAGGGACTGATGCCAAGTCTGAGTATATTAACCTTCTAACTACAGTAAACTCATTGTATTAACCTTCTAACTGCTGTAAATATCAGTGGAACTTAATTAAAAGTTACAAAGAGAAGCTCCTATGGTCTTGCTGTTGGTAGTGTGAAGCTACTGAGGGTTTGCACAGAGATAATGTACATTTTAGTACAGTTTTGCTCTGGCTTTTGTGTTATTCTCAGCACAGCTTAATAGATGGAGCCTGGAGGGATTGGGCTTTTCTTAGAAACAGACATCCCACTACCCTGCAATTCTATTATTATAGCCATTCTTATCCCCTGCACATGTGTGTGCGCTCGTTCTTTGGACAGTTCACTCATAACAGCAGTGTTCACCCATAAAGGGCCATGTGTTAAATCCTTGTGAAAGTCTGTTTACACACACATGCACACACTCTTGGAGTTGAAGAGCACAGAGGATGTGTAAAACACTGATCACTTGATGTGAACCAGCTGTTGAAATCCCTAGTAGCATCATGTATGGCAGGATACCCAAGAATGAGTACCCATGCTAAAATGAAACTCAAAATTTGATGGTTTATGGCTGAAGAAGCTAAGATTAACTCCCATTTGTTTTCTCCACTTTCACTTCATTCTCATTCTCATTTTTCCTCTCCTCTCCACCCCCTCCCCCAGCACTATTTCACTCTCAGTCTCCGTCTGTCCCCCATGTGCTCTTCTATCTCTCATATACTCTTGTTCTTTCACTTGCTTTTCCCTTTGTGAGATGTCCAGGCATGCATTGCCAGTTTGTGGCTTTAGGACATTCCTCCAGCTCAGGGGTTAACCCAAAAATGTTAAGCAGTGGCTTCCAAATATGCACACTTCTCTTACACACACACACACACACATACACAGAGGCCACTGTCAATTATACTGTTGTTATTTTGCAGACTCTGCATTCTCTTGGCCGAATCATATTACTCAGAAATGAGCTCTTTTTGTGTATTTGAGGATTTGTGGGCATTTTTCATAAGGCTGGGATGTACTCTGTTTATTTTTGCTTTCTAGCTTTTTCTTCTTTCGTCCAGTTCTTCTTACAATAGTGGCAGAAAAGCAAAGCCTCTCCTTTATGCTGATGTTCAGCACTGCATGCAACTCCTGTAATAAAAGGATACATAGCTGAAGCCTATAAGCTTATTATTAAAACCTTTCGATGTGAAATAGAGATAACACTGTGCTGCAGCAAGGTCTTTAAATTGGGAACTTTGACTTAGGGTTATGGTTAGGGTTGGGGTCAGTTAAGAGCTTCGAGATGACCCTTGAAGGAAGAGTGTGTCAATATAAGGTCAGGCCTCAAGTACCTTTAAATTGACCCCAGTTTTAGCCTGTTTGCAACATCAGTACAAAGCTTGTGAATCAAGCTCCGGGTGTGTGCTTATCGATTACTGTGGCTTTGTGATCAATCAGTACCACAGCGTGTCCCAGATAACAGCTAGAAAGAGAACTCTTCCCCCATACAACGCTAATGAGGGTGGACCTCATTTGTTTGCATGAAACACATGGTCTTCATACAAAGAAACAGATTTTTCTGTTTTTTGAGTTTTTATTCATTTATAGAAGATTTTTATGTTATATTCCCCTGTATTATAGCTGCATGGTGTTTGTTGATAAGCATCACTAAACGTGATATGATAAACATTTAGCTCATGATTAATGTGATATAATTTTAATTAATGTTTTTTGTTTATTTATTTATTGGCTTATTAATGCAACTATTATATTGTAAGCCTAAGTTAGCTCAAGTGACTGATTAGCCACATTTATTCCTTGCTGTTGATACAGCTAGTATTAGGATATAATACCAGCCATTATAACATTATGACCACTGCCTAATATTATTTAGCCCTTCCCCATGCCACCAGTACAGTGTTGACTTTGGTGCACTCCGTGTTCTTCTACCAGCGTTCATTTTTATAGTACAGTAGCTCTGTGGGATCAGACCAGAGGCTAGGCTTCACTCCCCACATCACTGAGACTTGGGTGCCTATGACCCTGTCACCACTTCTTCCTTGGATCACTATTGGTAGGTACTTACTACTGCATACATGGAACACTCCACAAGACATGATGTTTTGGAGATCACCATAAGGACCTTGACAAAGTGGCTCAGCTCTGTACCCATTCCAATAGAAGCTATGCATGTAATGTCAAAGAAGGCAGAATGACTAAAGGGCAGCATTCAGTTTGAATGCCACAAAAATGCATATACACCATATTCAAAAAAATCTAACATCGGAAAGAACTGTTCTGTGATTGACTACACAATTAGAATCATCCAGAAATTAGATCTAACTTTTTATAGACTGCTGAAAGCTGCAGTGAACATTTTCAGAGCTTTTGTTTGTGTTGTCTGAAGCCATCGAACTTGCAATGAGGAATGCAGTGTATCATGATACATTTACTAAGGATGTAACATCCTCAATGCTGCAGGATGCAAAAATGTTTCTCCAGGTCCTGCTATACATGTACAATGTGCTGTCAAAACTCTTGATGTCTTCTTTAGCTTTCTGTAAGTTTCATTGTGGGTTTAATTCTTTTTCTGGCTTTTATTTGAACAAATAATGTTAATGAATGTCAAAAACCAAATAATTGGCAAAGTAGGCCAAGCTGACATACAGTTTTCCAAATAAAGAAATATGAGTTTCCTGAAGCAATGCTCTAATGAATTGGTCACAAATTACTAGTTACATCTTGGTATTTTCCTTTTCCTATGGGATTTTATTCCAACATTAAAATGTTCATGTGCATAATGGTGTACAATTACTTTGGTATTTCTGAAGAATCGTTTTGCAGTGTAATAAATACCGTTTTAAGTTTACACTTCTCTATTACATATGAAGTAACCTGTGTCTTACTTTGGTTTTGAGTGCCATTGAAATCAGAATGTTAACATGATACCTTCCTTTTTAAAAATAACATTTCAAATGCATTTTCTATGTGGGTTTGATGTAATGTGGCTTGTGGTAAACTGTGGTAAGCTTAACAGCAGCATGCTAACATTTTATGTTCCAATGTTTAGACTTAAGATGGCATATTTACAGTAGTTATCAATATATTGACAGTTCTGTTGTTATGTCTGTCATGAACCCATACTTTATATCCTCAAGGAAAGATCGGAAAATGAGTTGTTTTGTGGCCAAGCATAAAAGTGCCTTCTAAAATGAATACCCTAGTTATTCAGAAGTACTTTCAACAAACTAATGAGATGTTATGTTTGTTATCCTGTTGTTGAAACAATTTAGGTCAGATTCCTCTTGATGGATTTGAATGGAACTCTGTTATGCACAGTGCCCATATATTTCTTAAAGGTAACTAACCGCTTAACCCTCTAAAACAAGGCCATGACTAAATCAGTCTTTACCAATCTCCTGATGCAGCACAGAAGGCTCATATTCATCACTGAATTGACAGTTCTCACTCCTGACATAATTCTGTTTGAATTGGAAAATAGGTTTAGAGCCACATTCTTGAATCCAGGCACTAATGAATCAGTTTGGAGCTGTGTCATTCAGCTGCATGCCCCAGTCTTCCTGTTTGTTTTTGTTCATTCAGACGGAAAATGTCCTCAGACTATCCCTCCACTATTTTTTTAACATTCCCTATTGGACTGCATAATTAAATAACGAGTCTTGGCCCAGCAGGGATTCTGGACAGAATGGTTTGTTGAGCTCCCCATCAGGCCAAGAAAGTTTGGTGGGCTGGTTAATGTACTAAATCCAGTGGAAAAAACTTAATCTGCCATGGATAATTACCATAGATCATAACAATGGCAATGTAATGTGTGCTTGTTC
The DNA here is from genome assembly GCA_037576955.1 of Lepidarchus adonis. Lineage (NCBI taxonomy): Eukaryota > Metazoa > Chordata > Actinopteri > Characiformes > Lepidarchidae > Lepidarchus > Lepidarchus adonis. The sequence goes on from JBBIGC010038242.1 coordinate 9,451, forward strand.
ACATTGGGAAATCAATGGGCTATTGTGCAGTCACAATTTTAGAGATCGCTTTCCTTATTGATGCTATTGAAATGATTTTACTGAAGATAAAATGTTGGTTCATGTTGTTTTGATAGTCACTGGTTTCCCCGCCCCCACTCACTAAGACAAAAGTATTTATTCTTTCTCATGTTCACATTCTTTATTTCTTTTGCTCATGTTCATATGTACTGGTATGTTGGCTCAGTCCTGCTGCACAGTAGTTCTTATAGTTTTTAATGTCTTTTTTGGGAAATATTATGAACATTTTAACTAGAGCGTCTGACTGACCCACCACCCTTCAGTCGTGACTGGGTTAATTTTAATTTTTAAATATTGCCTTTCCCATACTTTGCTCTCGCATTTGCTTGTTTGAATACACTCATACTGTTGTACCCTGTATTCCTTTCATGTTCTTAAATGATATGTGATCTCTGCAGAAGTGTGAAAGAGTAACTGACAGACTACTGTGAGTATGTGTGAGTGGGTGTGAGGCACTCATTGGTTGAGATCAGGAGGGGGTTGTTTAAAGTGGACCTTTTCATGTCATGACTGACCTTTGAACTAAATAAGCTACGCTAATAGAAATGAACAGATAAACTGCAGCTGATAATGTAGACCGGCAGTTCCTAAACTTCTTAGGTCATGCACCCCTTTTTACATCCTGACTAATTTAAGGCCAGCACCCCAAGCGCCCTGACCCCTGCGAACTAATTACAACAGTTGCATGAAGTTTAATGTTTAATTATGAACAAAATACTGGATAAGTGGAATAGCTATAACAATGTTGTGGAGATGTAAATTATATTACAATGTATTCATATGTTATTTCATTGTTTATTTACACTAAATAATTAGACTACAAATGATTTGTTTTTTTGGGGTCAGAAAAGATTCACACTGCACATCGTCCACCAATCAGTTATGCGTATATGCAACTAATTAAAATAATCCCAATCTCCATGGATTAGCCATTTGTTCCAGGTCTTAGTCTGTGCTGATAGTGGGTTAGTGCTGGGATTTAGCTAGTAGCTAGTCACACATGGATTAGTCAGCAGACATTGTGATTCTGTGCCTGCTCTAGCTTTACAGAGCGAGGTCAGAAATAGGCATTAAATTAGCATTAAAATGAGGTTTCCTGCTTTTTCAGTTCGGTATTGTGGTGTACAGAGATTAAATGGCCTATATTTCTGTCCTTGCTTTTTGAAATAGGAATTTAATAAAGGAAATCAAAAGGTTTATATATGTGAAAAAGATACAAAAACAAACTAATTTAAATAAATTATCATGAAATGCATTTACAATATACCCACCTTATCAGCTTGCTGCAGTTAAGATCTGCTGTTTCTATCTGCATTTGAAATAGAAATGGTTAGTCAGAGGCCACCCATCATGAAGGCACAGTAACACAGTCTGGTTAATTCAAAGGGATAAAGAGAGGATGAAAACGGTCATTTAGAAATTATAATTGTTTTTGGTACACAGCATCAGATGTTTTGAAATGTTTTGTTTTTTCCCTATTTGTTCAATGTATTTCTGTCTTATTCTGAGAGATATTTGCTAAAATGTTTATAATACTTGCATATTATGAAATTTCTATCAACTCACACATGCAAACACATTATAATGAGATAAATATAGGTCAAACACAGTGATGTAGTCATAAGCAAAAGCATCTTCTCAGTGAAAAAAAATCATTACACACTGGTAAAAATGAAGTAAAATGAGTTGTGGAATGAACACACACAGATTTTCATGTGCCAAATAATATATCGCTATTTCGGTTCATGCATTGATACAGATACATTGGTACCCCTAGCACAGTGTGCTGCTGCCACAGGCAGATCCCCCTTTCATGCCTATGCAAAAGTCAAGTGTTTGGTTGAAGCCTCCATTGACAGTATCAGGCTTCAGACCTCGTACAGAATGGATTGAGCTCTCATACAAATGGTCATTACCTGAAGCAACCTCAGACAAGTCATCAGGTGAAGTGGTGGTAGATGCCACAAACCTTTTAAAGGTGTATGTGACCTTCACAGTTATGTTATTTATTAAATATTTGTTCTTTATATTCATATACAGGGGGTTCTTGACTTGTGTTGTACTTGACTTATGAAAAAAATGTTTAAAATTATGTTTGTATTTTCTGTCATACGGTAGTAGAATGCCGGTCAATGGCTACTAAATGCTTTACGGTATTATGCGAGCGTTAGATGAGCACGTGCAGTGTGTGTTAGCCTGTGTGTTTGCCGAAATGGGGAGAGAGGAGGGGGTTTGTGCTGTTTTTTTGCTGTTTTTGCTGTATTGTTTATTTTTTATTCACTGTTGGTGGTGAATAGGAGTTCATGGGGACTGCAGTGTGTGTGTGTGTGTGTGTGTGTGTGTGTGTGTGTGTGTGTGTGTGTGTGTGTGTGTGTGTGTGTGTG
>JBBIGC010038277.1:0-11763 GCA_037576955.1 Lepidarchus adonis
GCTGTGGAGTGAGCTGAAGAGGAGAGCGCAGAGGAGAAGCTGTGGAGTGAGCTGAAGAGGAGAGCGCAGAGGAGAAGAAGACCCAGATCGCTGGATGATTTAGTGAGATGGTGGAAAGATTCCTCTTGTGAAACATTATAGGAGAAGATTAGGTGCTGTTTTGTTGGGGAAATGAGGTACAAAGTATTAACATCAGAGGTGCTAATAATTGTGGCACACGTGATGTGAAATAATTATTAGTTAATGTGGGATTTTTTTTCCCACTGAATAAATGCATTTGAATTAATGGCTGGATTTTCATTGTGATCCTGTATTATTTGGAAGACAATTGAATTTATTATAAGCTAAAGAACACGTCTTAACCGGGGGCGCCAATAATTATATATATATATATATATATATCTGAGCTTATATATAACTTATATATAAGTTATTTAGCTCAGATTCACTACTAATCTGTGTTTTTGGTGAGAAAAACTGAAGGTTCACACACAACAACACGGGTTTTAGTGTCGCACAGTGCAGGTGAACAGTAAACCCTGAGAGTGTGTTGTATGCATGTCCCTTTAAAAGGCGTGGCCACTCTTTGTGGGTGTGATATGTAAACTAGGGGGAGGGGCGTGAATAGGCTCTCGTTCCATCCGCCCGGTGCTCAGTCGCGCGGAGAGTGGAGGAGCCGCAGCTATGGCAACGTCAGGTGAGAAACAGCAGGAAAAAGAGCGGAACATGTGGGAAAACGGCGAATACGCGAATAGAAGCGAGTTCAGGGGTCTGTCAGGTTCCACACGTTTCTGATTACCGCCATGTAACTCCTTCTTTCCTCCGCAGAGGCAGAGACCCGTCAGAAGCTGGTGAGGACCGTGAAGAAGGAGGTGGGTGCCGGTCTGAGCAGAGAGTAAACACCGCTGAGGGAAATAATCGCGCGCGAGGGGAAAACTCGCCGGATAATCGAGCAGTGTAGTCCAGCGCAGAGGAGCGAAGTAGAATTAACATTTACAAGAACGAACACTTCTGTTAGTTAAATAAGGGAAGACGAACGATGACTTTTTTGGGCTTGTTTACACGCCAGCACGATCGATTAATCGACCAGCCATAACATTAAGACCACCTGCCTTGTAGTAAGCAGGTCCCCTCATGCCGCTGAAACATGACTGTGGTGCTCTGTGTGTTCCTCTGCAATAGCAGCTTTTCTGTGGGACCCATCAGCGAGCCTTGGGGGCCCATGACCACAGATTGGATCACTGTTTGTAGGTGATAACTACTGCACACCTGGATCACTCCACAAGACCTGCACGTCAAAGTGGCTTCCTGCACATCAGCTTCAAGAACTGATTGTTCATTTGCTGCCCAGTTCCTCCTTGACCGGTTCCAAAAAAATCAATGTTACTTCACCTGCAGGTGGTCTTAATGTTATGGCTGATTAGTGTATAATCAAGCGTAGAAAAGTCACGCAAGCGTACGAAAGGATGGAAAACGAGGGACAGATGAGTAAGTGAGGTAAAAATAAACGAGTAAATGACAATAAAACTGGATAGTGTCTGTAAAATGTGCTGCAGGTCAGTGGACGGTAAAATGACAGATTGACAGACCATTTTAACTTAGACACACTCCCAGCATGCACTGCAGTTTTACTGGCCTCCCTTCCTCAGCGCCAGCTTGACCCTTAACCCGAAAGGTCTCTCAGGTCGCGGTGCCTGGTTTAATCAGCGCCCTATCTGTCACCGTCCAGATTTTTATTGGGTCTTGTTTGCACAAGAACGACGAGGTGATTTGTTGGGTGGCGGACGACTCCCCTGGTCGTTTATGGCCGTCGTTAAATTTCACCCAGACTCCGGAGCTGAAAGACTGTCGCCTTCTATCACCCACCACCGAGAAGCAAAACGTTTGTAAATGCGATCAGTCATACATACGTCTTATTAGCTCATGCCTCCAGCTGGAACTCCACCGCTGAGTATTGACAGTGCTCATATTTCAGCAGCTGTACCCGTCTGCCGTCCTGGTTCATCTGTGGTGTGATTAACTTACTGGTGTGTGCGCTTTGCTATTACTGCCTTATTGAGTGATCCGTTGTCACCGCAATAGGAAAACAGGGACAATAAGAAATTTTTGCCACGTTTGAGCTTCCAACAAGCCCATTTCCTCCCAAAAAACATATAATTATGAGAAAATATCTTAAAATCGCCTTAATATTCTCATTATCAACTAATATTAAGTCAACATTACGAGCATTTCCTTCATAACTGAGATAGTACGTAACGTTCTCATTATAAAGATGAGGTGATAAATATAACTGTAAGGTAATAAATCTAAATTGTGATATAATAAATCAGTGATAAGATTGTAAGTCACATGAGATAATTAGTTATTATGAGATCATGAGATATTTCATAATTATTAGATAATAAGTCACATGACAGAGACAATTAGGAGATAAAGAGTCAGTTATGAGATAGTAAGTCATAAGCTAAAATTTGGCCATCGTAAATCACATTTGTCTCGATTTTGAGATAGTAAGTCACAATTAAGACAAGTGACAATTATGAGATAATTATAATTACGATAGTGACATATGTCACAACTATGATATAAGTCATAATTTACATTATAAGTTAATTTAAGATGAATAATACATTTGAAACAAAGGCACAATAATGAGATCATAATTTTGAGATAGTAAGTCACATTTATTATGAGTCATAATAAGTCATAATTATGATACTTCAGTCACAGTTATGGGACATTTTATCATAATGACCACATGGCATCTTTTTTAAAGGTGGAGTCAGACTTCAATAAGTAAAGTGCTACAACAGAATTACACATTCAGAATTCAGGTTTCCAGGTGGCTGTTAATTCTGTGTAATGCTAACATTCTTTAGCGTGGTGCTATAGGCCTTATGGCTTCCATGCTGAACTATAGAAACAAACACACAACACAAAAACATGTCGGCTGATCTTTGTCTGGTCTTGGGTGAGAGTCGAATACTGTAAATTGGATTTCTGACCAGACTATCACTTTACAGTTGGGGTTAGGTGTCGGCTACGCAGCGATTATCCATAGTCCAATGGTAAAGTGGAGTGAGTTAATATCAGTGTATCTGTGAGACGTATTGTGAGAGGGTAATCAGTGTCTGCTTTGAGTGAGTCATCTAGCCTGTGTATGTGGCACACTCATGCCTTAGAGATCTTCAGAGAAATAAACAGGAGCATCACTGTGGCCATTTCTGTCAGACGTGAATGTGAGACGAGTAGTTCAGTCCTTCATTGAGTAGCAAACTGACCTTTGGGAAAGTGAGGTAAAGATCTGAAAACAGAGACTGTATCATTTCCTTTATTTTTGTTGTCCGGTGTCGACCTGAGGCGGATTGGTTCCTCTTCTGACCTTTGGTTCCTCCCAAGATTTCTTGACCTCTTTTGACTTGACTTGACTAAAGGCTTTCACCAGTTTATTCGTTGCTACAGAGTGTGGTCTCAGTAAGTTTATCGAATGGAGTGCACAAGACTGGAAATGTCACTTGCAGATGAAGAGAGATTATCTCCCTCTCTCTGACTTTATCACTCACCCACCACAGACCCCCCACAAAGATGTCCAAGGCTTTTTCATCCTCAGTTCATCTCTGCCTTTCATACTCGATGTTTGTTCAAGTGGAATCCCATCTTTTACCACTTGCTACTCCATGTTCTATTGCTGCTTTTCCCAGCAATGACTCATAGGTCCCTGTGGACCACCAGTATGTGCACATGTAGACCCCCACTCCAGTCCACGCTTCACCCAACCTCAATTCGTAGGTTTCCGAGATGTGAAGTGGCACAAATCTGAAGGGCTTTTAAATGTTTAGGTGGTCATTTATGAAATATTCACCAAAAATGGTGATAAATACTACTTTTGCCGAGTGGTGCATGTAACAAATCAGACTCCCTGCACCACAGTGAAATCCTCAGCAGAAATAATGGCGACCGCTGGATTCACTGAGGCTACAGTTCCCATAGCCACTTGCCTTGAGTAGAGTCCTGACTACAATGTTTAGTATGTTAATGATGTGTAGTATAGTCATTAGCATCATGATGTGTCGGTAACACTTTAAGGTAGGACATTGCTGAGCATCGTTCATAAAGTTACTGTATAAAACCTGCACAAACATTTCATGACGACTGATTTAAACTTACATAAATGCTTACGAAGAATCATTCGAACAAGCATCGGCTGTTGTAACCCTGGCCCAAGTTTATTCCCATGTTGACTAACAGGCTTTATAACAATGGATGCTTGTTGGAAAATGCCTTTATACGTGTTCTACCAGCCCGAAGGTCCAGGTTGGCATCCTTCTTCTGGAGGGGTGTAACAATGCATTATAATATCGTGCTAGTGCTACGCAAATAGATAAAGGGCATACGTAGTATAATGTTAGAAAAGTGGGGTAGTGGCTGAAGGATCGTGGGTTCGAATCCCTGAACCAAGCGGCCGGCTGACGTACCCTTGGGCACGGCACCTTACCCCCTAAGACTCACCCTGATAAGTCAATGTGATTCTTTCTTTGTAATGTTCAACCAGCTCCAAACTACAGCCTACCCCGCCCATATTTTGTGCGTTTGGGTGGGACAAGTAAAAAAATCACGGGTGAGGTCGGGGTGGATGGCCTCATTAAGTACCAACTATTTCTGTATGTTGGGGTGAAAAACATGGTTTGTTGCATTGAATCCAGAGATGTTGAGATGATCCAAGACATGTTGTAATGAGGCTCAGGTACCCGGTCCTTCCTCCTGGGAATCACCTGCCTCTACTCGAGGGCTGAGAACTCTAATCCGCTGGTATTGCCATTACACTTCTCCAGAAGCTGTATGCGGTAATCCTAGATTTGCATAATGTTTGCGGCCCAACTACCCACAGTCTGGCGGCCTAGGCGGACTTGGCTGGTGCTGCGGATACTTGCCTGTTGGCTGGGCTTCCCTACCAGCTACAAGCTGAGAGAGATTACACATAAACCCCCCAGTGGACTGGCCCATAAAACGAAGGGTTCTTCTCAGTCTGTCTTCCTTTCTTTCCCTCCTTAGAGTTCGACTGATCCGCCAGGGTTTGATCACTGGCTCGAGTTGCCTGTGGTTATTTACACGGACCACAAACCTGCTTCTCCATGCACACACCTGTATTGACACAGGGCCGGAGGCATGCGCAGAAGGCCCTGCCACACGCCAGCTCGCTCATTGTTTATCTTTGCCTTTTCCCCCAGCTGCCCAGGGATTTGGCCTGGTGTGTCCCTGCAGAACTTCTCCGCATCTCAGACACTTCCTGCCTTCAGCAATGAAACAAAACCCACTCGTCAGGTTCTTTCCTCACACTCCTGTAAAAGCAGAAAGTGGTTTCTGTAGACCGTACTCCACACACAGACGTAGAAGGTTGCTTTTCCTGGGGAAATCTTAATAAGCCAGTCTAATTACACAGCCATTGGGGATTTACTCTGTTGAAAATCCTTTATAGTGTAATACTCGGCTTCTTCTGCCTCCAGTGTTTAATTAACGTTTGATAAAGACATAGTAATTGCTGAAGCCAATCTGGGCCAAAATATACTCAAACCAGGCTCTCTCAAGCGTTCCACCACCCACTGGCTCTGGCCGCAAAAAGCCTTAAGTGTTAATTTCTCAACCTATACAACGAGGTACCTGCGGTACGGCCTTGATTTATGTTGGGGACATGACCCTGATGCATTTCTTCATCCACCCTCCGCCTCAGTGTCAACAAACATGACCCATACGTACCCCATTGTGCATGAATTCTGATACAGGCCTCTCAGACAAACCCAGCCAGCGGGAGACAGTTGGGGACTTGACCTTAGTCTTCTTGAAGCAGTGATTCCCAGAATTAAAACACTACAACACCATGTAGCTCCTGTGAGCTGTTTCCATGATGAAAAGTCATGAACCTTGTTGGTGTGATGACATGAGTCTATGGAAGAAAAAATACAAGCAGAATTTAAATGAAAAGTGAAGACAGAGTGATTTTATTGTGAGTGTAGTCTACTGTATGAGCCAGCAATGTTACCTTTACTGACTGTTGTTCTGTTGCAGCAGATTGTTTTTGTTGTTTTTTTTGCATATCAGTTCCCTGCATCAGTTCCCCGTTAGCGCTTCTGATTGTCTAATGCTCTAATTCTGTGTGTGCTTCTTATGTGTTTTGCCTCCCAACTCCAGTTTTATCACAAAAGAAAAGTAAACCTACTGCCCTGTTTGCTTTGGCTGCAGTCCATAACATTAAATAAGTCTGAACGCACATCCCGTCAGAGCTGAAAGCCTTGGCCGCCCACTGTTGCTTGCTTCCTGTTCATGACAGACATTGTAAAATGACGTTGGAAGCTGCCTCCAAGGTCTGACCCTGGGGTTCCTCAGTCTTTAACTAGTGAATTTACACAGTTACATCGATATTAGTTGTTTGTACAGTGTTTGTTTAGCCTTGTGATTGGTACACACAATAACGTACTGTGTTTGTAGTCCATTGATTCCATCTTTAGGTCTGTTTTTCTTATGCAGTCATAATTACAGTGCCACAAGCGTCAGGCCACTGATAAGATTTTCTCAGCTTCATTTCCTACTTTGCCAGCAGTCAAACGAGACAACAAACTCAATCTATTACTCGAGACTGCAACACAACCTACGTACCTCATTCTGGGGGCTTTGGTTTTGAAAGAGTAATGTTGCGAATACTTCAGTGTCCGTGTAGCATTATCGGAAAAGACGACTACCAGCTCGCTCTGTTTCCCTCCATTTTTCAACCACTGCATTCCATCTTCTACTAACAGTGCTCTGGCAGGCCACCATCCTCAGACGTGTTAGAAACATCTCCCTCCTCGCAAGATGCTGTCATAGCGTGTTGATGTAGCACCCAGTCTTTGTGCCAGACGGCCAAGAACAAGCCATTTGCAAGATGTCACACTGATCGTCTCCTTTCATTTACACATGGTGGGATGAGGAAGAGTTTTATCGATGGACCAAGTACATTTGACTGGATGATTCATTGATCTGTTCATTGTACAGGAGCAGGACCTTTGGAAGGGCAGGTGCTCGAACGTAGGCCCAGGACAAGGGCAGGAGGGTGGTGATCAACAAAAAATATAGTTTATTGGTAAAGGAAGGAGATGGAACTAGGGCTGCATGATATGGACAAAATATCAACATTGCGATTACGATAGCTACATATTATGATTGCACCATTATTGGTATATTTAAGTGATGTGAGTGTTGATGTTCTTCAAGGAGAGGTCAGGTCTCCAAACTAATTAATAATAACAAAAATGACAGAGTACGGGTCGAAGATGGTGGAAGAGGGCTTCTCCTGACGAGGGATCTCCAAAAGAAGGTTAGGAAGAAGTGCGGAGCGCAGTGCTTGAAAATCTCTTAACACCTCCTGGCCAGGGGTCACCGAGAGTTTTGTACCATTTTAAGATGGTATAGGGGGTCCTCGACTTGGGTTTCGTTCATTGTCGTAAGTCGAAACCCCTTACATAAGTGTCTACCGTGTTTTGCCCTGAGGCCATTGCTCTGTCAGTCCACCAGGGGGAGACATTAACCCACCTGAGTCGCTGTATTGCAATTTTTTGAGCGTTTTATTAAAGGTACTTTCACTTTCACACCATTAAAAACAAACAAAAAACAGGTTTGGGGCAGCGTTCTAACTGAATTTTTGTAAGTTGAGTATGTTGTAAGTCGAGGACCCCCTGTATAGCATTAGTGACTGGTTTCAACCTCTTTTAGCCAGTTGTTAATGTCATATGTGTGTTTTTAGTCTGGGTGGATCAGGAATTCTGGGGGGTAAATCAGAGGATGACGTTTTGTTTAAGATAGCATGATGGTATTGGAGAATGAGAATGTGGGGTCACAGGGTTTTGACCCTAGATTCACCAAAAGGGATCATATCTTGCTTCTGTAATTAAAAAGACTTAAAGTGTGTGGGTATTGTTAAAGACAATGGCACAATGTACATACATTTCCTCCAATCATGCAGTCTATATATGGAAATTAACCTTGGAAAAACAGCCAGGTTTCAGATCTGCATGTTTGTGATGTAAAACCAACATATAGCTCTTTCTTTAGCCTACAATTGTTTAGCTTCGCACCTTCACATGGACGTTCTAAGGAACGTCTGTGATTGGTTAGAGGCACATTTGCGTATTGCAGCGTTCTGTGAGATCAGTATCGCAGAGACCAATATTGCGATAACGATGTACAGGCGATATATTGTGCAGCCCCAGGTGGAACCAAACAAAACCAAAAATGTTGTCGACAGTGGAGGAGGGGTGGCAAGACAAAAACAAGGCAAGTGTTTGTAGATGGGGCACTAACTTTGAGCACTGAAAGCCATCCCCTGACCCGGTATTGAGCATTCGAAATAGCTTTACTGCAGAATGTGGATGGTGGTGGAAAAGGACACGTTTTTATCCTCCACAATCTACCTGAACCTTTAGCACCAGATGTCCACTGGCCATTCGTTCCACTGTCCAGTTTTATGGGCTTTGATACTTTATCAATATGACACCATCATGATCTATTGGTTTTCTCTAAGCTAGAACAAAATGGTCTTCCCAGTGAAGGTGAAGCCAATAAACACTACTACATCATCGCTATTGCTCCACATTGTAAACTAGGACAATAACTCCAACCTCCACAGAACTGAAAAACAGTTTGTGATTGAAGGGCTTTGGGTTCGATTCCCGGATGCAGGAGCAGGCTGAAGTGCCCATTAGCAAGGCACCTGACCCCTACTGTTCCCCGGGCGCCGCTACAGTGACTGCCCACTGCTCCGGGTGTGGGTTCCTACTGCCTTGGGTGGGAAAAATGCAGAGATAAATTTCCTCTATGGTATTAATACAATATACATTGTTATTATAATTATTATCTCTTACCTAAACTCTGTAGATTTGTCCGGCTGTCAGGTGGAAAATGTACTAGAACTAGAACTGTATGTTCAGCTGGTTCCTGTTTGCAGGTGCCCATTACCAGCTTTTGCCAAGTTATGTTGTGTAATTGCGTCATAATGGCAGTTTCTAAGCATAGGTGGAGCTCGGCCTTGGCTGAAAGGGTTTTCAATGCAGAACCTTCATTCACAGGATAATTTAGTCCATTAGTTTGGAAAGCTTCCAAACACAGCAGCCTTGTGGATATTTTACCTGGCTGCTATATCACGAAATTTATCAAGCAAATGAACTTTTTTCAGGTAGATTTCATCAGTATAACTGTATACGGGGTTTTCGTCATGTACGATGGATCACTGTTGAGGGTCTAGCTAATCAGTCTTCAGAGCAGGAGCTTGTAAGCATTGATGCACCAACAGTTACGTACCTATTAGTGCTGACACAGTACAGGACTGGAACCTGTCCTCAGGGACCACATTTAAAGAGCCCTGGACAAGCTGGTCAAGGCATAATGTATTGTGAGATGGCCATTATGGAAAAATACATCTTGACGAGAAGAAGAAGAGGTCTGATTTATTTTCCCATAATGGCCCCCGACAATACATTACCCCACTTATTATACAGATCCGCGAGAAAGTAATCTTTGTCAAAGTATTTATATTAATGGACTTTATTGCAGTTTTATGGCGCAAAGAAAATATAGTTTTGTGACTTGCTATGAGAAAATAATCATAACGCTCAAAGACGTGTTATATCTCTTTGCTTTTTCTTCACCAAAAATTTACATTTTAATTGGTGCCCGTCACTCCAACGTCCCATATTCATCAAAATATCAATTTAAATTGAAATCATCATCCATGTTTGCTAACTAATGGCGGAGTGATATGGTACTGTGATTCTGAAGCACAAAACATGTTCCCATGGCAGCAGGTGTTATTCGTCTACAGTGGGCGTTATAAGAAAATAATGCCTCACATCAGGGACACCTTCCCATTCGAATTCAATGGAGCATTAATCTGCGTTCTGGAGAGGCGTATAATAAGCACTATTAAAAGACTAACATAGACGAGCAAGTTGGCCCTTTAGTTCTAGATAGACTTTAGTTCTAGTACCGACTCTTACAGTATGTCTATAAAATCACACCAAGCTATTCACACACACACACACACACACTCACATACCGAGGTTGCGAGTAGTAGGTGAAGTGGGTGAGAGGCGGAAGTGTTCTTGTGTTCTATGGGCCGCTGACGGAGAAGGATGAGTCACACAGCTGGAGTCTGATATCAGGAACTCCTGCTGCCTTTGTGCCACACTCTTTAAATAGACTTCTCTACACTTCACTATCAGGTCCTACAGGAGGCAGCTTCTGGGCAAATACACCACTCAGTGTTTTTCTCAGACCACTGCACTTAAACAATGTTCACTGTGTAACTAAACCACAAGGATGCTGAAAGGAAACAATTCATTTTGCTTTTTTGTTTTTGTACCACCGATGGTTGTATGATTTGTTAAAAATTTTTCCGTGCTCATTCTTTTTAATGCTTCAGATTTATTATTAATCTTTAACATTATTAATAATAAATGTTATGACATTACTACACCTTACATTATATTATGTGATATTACTAGTATCCACTAAGAAATATTCACTATTTATTATAAAATATTCTGTATCTACAGTACATTTTTCAGTATCTGCTATAAACGATTCAGTATTTACATTAAATTATTCAGTTTTTACTATAAATCTCTCAGTATCTACTATGAATGCCTCAGTATCTATGATACTTTCCTCAGTATCATTTATATATGATTCAATTTCTACTTTAAATTACTCAGTGTCTACTATAAATGTATCAGTATCTACTATAAATTAATCAGATTCTACTATGTTATTCAGTATATACTATACATGTATCAGTCTGTAGTATTAATAAATCAGTATTTACTATAACTCAATCAGTAATAACTAAACATTATTCAGTATTTATTAGAAATTATTCAGTATCTACTATAAATTATTCACTGTCTGCTATACTCAGTATCTACAATAAATTATTCACTATCTACTGTAAATTACTCAGTATCTACTATAAAGTATTCAGTATCTACTGTAAATTTCTCAGTATCTGCTATAAATTTCTCAGTATCTACTGTAAATTATTCAGTATCTACTACAAATTATTCACTGTCTACTATATTTAGTATCTATTATAAATTACTCAGTATCTACTGTAAATGACTCAGTATCTACTATAAATTAATCAGATTCTACTATAAATTATTCAGTATATACTATAAATGTATCAGTCTGTAGTATTAATTAATCAGAATTTACTATAACTTAATCAGTTTCTACTAATAATTACTCAGTATCTACAAAAAATGTATCAGTATCTAGTATAAATTATTTTAATCTCTACTATTAATTAATCAGTATTTACTAAAAATTAAGTACTATCTACTATTAATTAGTTATCTAATAACTATTATCTAATATAAATTACATATTTACTACTAAACAATATTCAGTATTTATTAGAAATTATTCAGTATCTACTATAAATTATTCACTGTCTGTTATACTCAGTATCTACCATAAAATATTCAGTATCTACTGTAAATTACTCAGTATCTACTATAAATTATTCAGTATCTACTGTAAATTACTCAGTATCTACTGTAAATTATTCAGTATCTACTGTAAATTACTCAGTATCTACTATAAATTATTCAGTATCTATTGTAAATTACTCAGTATCTGCTATAAATTATTCAGTATCTATTGTAAATTACTCAGTATCTACTATAAATTATTCAGTATCTATTGTAAATTACTCAGTATCTGCTATAAATTATTCAG
>JBBIGC010038332.1:0-11890 GCA_037576955.1 Lepidarchus adonis
CAAAAAAAAAAATAAGTGTATATATTTTATTTATTTTCCATTTGTAAAATTCAGCAAATAAATGCAGTAAAATATGTAGAAAAAGCAATATTTAAGTTTGTTCCCTGTGGAGGCTGTGTTCATCTATATTCACTATATTCAATTAGAAAATCTACAAAACAGGTGACTGGTGTGTGTAAAAATCAACACTTTTTCATGGCCCATAAACCTAATGTTCTTTAACTTCATGATTCATTAAAAAACAATAAAAGTTTTTTTAAAATTAAAACAGCAGTATTTTTTCTGTGACATCACTGTTATTTTTCAAATGTAGCATTTGTCAACAATATAAACCTGGTAGCCCCTGGATCCGCTCTGTACACCATGATGCTGTTTCTGTTACTCCTAGCAAAACTTATTGTCTTTGTTTCTTTCTTGGCAAGAAACACTTTTTCCTCCCCTTGTGCAAGTACACAAATATTTCTCCTAAGAATACAATGTAAACTGACTACTGTAAACTTGACTGAAAAACACACTGTTACTTCCTTTTGCTACTTATTTTGCAGGTGGATAAATACATATAAAGAAGATTTAGAAGTGTAAAGCGACCTTGTCTGCTTCTGTTAAACAAAGTACAGTTGTTGCAGATCAGAAAAGCCTTTTACAGAACAGTGTGTTTGTATCACTCGATAGATGTTGTACTCACTCGCTAGATGTTCCAGTCTGTGCAACAGCTGTTTTCTTCATTGTTTTGCCTTACACACTGAACTTATTTCTTCTTTAAGTCTTCACTTAGGCTCCCAGGAAGCCAGTATGTGGTAAGAGGACTTGTCCATATCGTTCCCCTCTTTTGCTTTCTTTCTTCCTTGAACAGAATCAATTTTTATTTCTTCTTTTTTCTTTTTACCCAAACAGCGTAAAGGATACAAAAGCGACCAAGCTCTCTCTCTTATTTGTCCTTCTCTCTACTTCGACTTCCTGTCTCTCTCTGAAGAGCAGTGTTGTCAGGAAGGGGTTGTCCAGGGTGGTCAGCCAAACTCTAACATACACACAGTCATAGTCACACTCTCAAACACATTCAAATACACTTAAAATTGTCAGAACTACACAGTCATACTCGCTTTCTCCACAGGCTCTCTCTCTGACGTGCTCAGATGTGCTGAATTTAAAAGCATGTGAAACATTCGTAAGCAGTGGACCACCACCCCCACCTCCCCACTTCTCCAAACATAAGCAGCTCCAGATGCCGAGGCGACTCTGAAAACCTCCATAAGGAATGCAGGGCAGAGTGTAGTCTCTCTCACTGCTGGGGCCCAACCCCACCCTATCCTGTCCTGTCCTTTTCTGCTATTTAAAAAGCATGTCTGCACATGAACATTGTCATAACTCTTTATATAACTGGGTCATTTCCTGCACTTCTTACAGACATCAAGTGTGTATTCTTTCATATTTTTTTACTGAAATAAAACAAGAAGAATTTTAAATCCATACTGTGGTTACTTGAATACCATTCATCTTGGGTCTTATCCTTCAGGGGCCAGTCCATCATTACTTCTATGTGCTTTTAATAATGACAGAACATGTTTTAGAAGCACACAGGTCTGTGTAGCTATACAGTGGCTCTTTACACTCAGAAGAAAGTAACTGTGCCATAGCCACAGATGTTTCCTGTTAGTGAGGTGTGACTTACACACTCCACCGAGTATGAGGAGAGTGAGGAAAAACTAAAGTTTTAAATGACTGCATTTATAAAAAAAAAGTACATCAGCTTGTTTTGACCGTGTATTACAGTTATTTCTGTTAATGTAGGCTGGGAGAATGACACAAAATGCCCAAAAAACACCCCACAGCTGCCTAGTTTATTTGAAATTAGAAAAGGAAGTTGATATGTGAACAGAGTTTAGTGTGAGAGCCCAATGATGACTATCATGGAATCTCGAGGGGGAGAGGGGGCTGGCTGGGGGCGGGGGCAACTCGGTCTTCTCATCCAGGATGTTTAAGTCAGACTTTCCGCTTACTCCCTCTAAAGCTGCCAGGTCAGCTGCAACTCTGCCCTAATTCAGTGCTGCCTTCCCAAACAAAGCTTGCTAATCTAATGGGGTAGTTAGTGAGATCCAAGAACATAATCTACCCAGGGTGATGTCTAAGCAAACCAGAAAGATATTGGAAGAACGGTTTGTGTAAAAATGAAGAAAAATAGAAATACTTGGTTTAAATGAGGAGCATCACATTAGGAGAAAGAAAAACACTTATTTCCAGGAGAAGAACCATATCTCATCTGTGAAATAATGGTGGTGGGAAAGTTCTGGTTTGGGCCTGATTTGCTGCGTCCTGGCCTGGACACCTTGCTATCATTGATGGAACAATGAATTCTGAACTACACCAGAGAATTCTAAAAGAAAATGTCAAGACATCTGTCGGTGAACTGAATCTTAAGAGACAACTGTGATCATGGACCACAAACACATCAGTCATGGCAAAAAAAAAGGACTTCAGAGGCTTCACATCCTCCAGAGCCTGAAGAAAGCCCGACTTCCATAACAGCTGCTGGTGAACATCTGCTTAGAGTCAGTGATCACATACGGCATCACTATGTGGTACTTTGGCTGCACCTTGCAGAACAGGAAGACACTAGTGCATCATCAGATTAACCCAGTGGATCACTGGCACCCACCTTCCATCACTGGAAGAAAGTCACCATACCTGGTTCAACAGCAGAGATCAGAAGATAAAGAAGGACCCAATCCACCCTGGACATTACCTCTTTACACCCCTGCCATCTGGTAGGTCAGGGGTGTCCAAAGTCGGTCCTGCACAGTTTGGTAGTTCCCTTCCTCACACTCAGGGTAATCAACAAACTGTGCCTTCAGGACCGGAGCTGGACACCCCTGCGGTAGGTGCTACAGGACCCTGTACACCAGGTATGCCCAGCTCTGGTCCTGGAGGGCCAGTTTCCAGCACAGTTCGTTGATTTCCCTTATCAAGCACACCTGGTAAGACTCACCTGTTAATTGCCAGGTTCAGGGAGTGTGTTTGAGGAAGGGAACTACCAAACTGTGCACAGTACTTCTGTAAATAGTAGAATGATGTGCTTGACCAAAAAGCTCAACATCCACAAGATGTTCTCCCAGAAGGATTTTGGCTTCCTCAAGTATATTTTGACAAACTCCCGTCTGGATTTTTTTTAATGTTTCTGGGTCCTTCTGGGTCTCCTGCCATAGCATTCAGATGTTGCCAGATAGTTCGTATTGACACTGTTGGACCCTAAGTCTGCAGAACATTTGTTAAGAAGTTGATTGGGGCTCTTTATCCACCATTCAGACTATCCTGCGTTGTAGTCTTTTATGAGTTTTTCCCTTATATGATAATGTGCTATATAAATAAACTTGCCTTGCCTTGCCTTATGTCCACATCCAGGGAGATTCCAGGGGAGCCGATAATTTTGGCAATGACTGTATGTATACAGATAATACTGAGCTGCCACAAGAGACACATGCACTACATGCATACTGCTCATTCATGGATGTTGCCAGTTGTTCAAAAGCGACTTAACAGAATAATTACATGCCTGAGTTAATCAGACATGAGTTAATAATGGGAAAACAGCAGCAGCTGCAGCAGCGGACTTACAGAATTAGCAGTTCTAGGCTGCAGCGGTAAGAGAGACCCAAGTTTGGAGAAATGCATAAAGTAGACACATTCTGTGTCGTGGCGAGAGGCGAGGTTAGCAGCTTAACTAGGTAAATAACATGGAAGGAAATTTGTTTTGCAACCATTCATGGCGAGAGCCGAGGTTGGCAAGCTAACGGGGACGAGCTAATGGGGTATGCATGTTAGCTTGCAAACCTTGCCTCTCCACCAAACTTTACACTTGGCACAATTCCGCCTGACAAGTACTCCTGGCAACCACCAAACACAGTTTTGTCCATCAGATGCCAGATGGAGAAGCGTGACTCGTCACTGCAGAGAACACATGCCCACTGCTCTACAATCCAGTGGCATGTCACCACTGCATCCCACGCTTTGCATTGCACTTGGTGATGTATGGTTTGGATGCAGCTGCTCGACCATGGAAACCCATTCCATGAAACTCTCTGCGCACTGGTCTTCAGCTAATCTGAAGGCCACATACAGTTTGGAGTGATTGACTCTAAAGAAAGTTGGCAACCTCTGCACACTATTCGCTTCAGCATCTGCTGACCCCGCTGTCATTTTACAGTACATGGCCTACCCTTCATGGCTGAGTTGCTGTCGTTCCCAATCATGTCCGCTTTCTTATAATACCACTGACAGTTGACTGTGGAATATTTAGTAGCAAGGAAATTTCACAACTGGACTTTTTGCACAGATGGCATCCTATCACGGTACCACGCTGGAATTCACTTAGCTCCTGAGAGCATTTTTCTTTCACAAATGTTTGTAGAAGCAGTCTGAATGCCTAAGTGCTTGAAGTTATACACCTGTGGCCAAGGAAGTGAATGCATTTAATTATTTCAATGGGTACGTAAATACATTCTCACAAAAGTGATTACACCCCTCACATTTTTGTAAATATTGTATCTTTTCATAGGACAACACTGTAGACATAACACTTTGATTCAATGTAGTCAGTGTACAGCTTGTATAACAGTGTAAATATGCTGTCCCTTCAAAAGAACTCAACGCACAACCATTATCTAAACCACTGGCCACAAAAGTGAGTACATCCCTAAGTGAAAATGCCTAAATAGTGCCCAATGAGCCATCCTCCCTCCCTTCCCTCATGTGACTCATTAGTGTTACAGGGTCTCAGGTGTGAATGGAGAGCAGGTGTGTTAAATTTGGTGTTATCGCTCTCACACTGGTCACTGGAAGTTCAACATGGCGCCTCATGGCACAAAACTCTTTGAGGATCTAAAAAAAAAAAAAAAGAATTGTTGCTCTACCTACTCTTCCTCTAGATGATGCACAAGAAAGTCCACAAACAGTTTGCTGAAGACAATGAGACTAAGAACACAGATTACTAGAACCATGTCCTGTGGTCTGATGAGACAAAGATATAGTTATTTGGTTTAGATTATGTCAAGCATGTGTGGTGGCAACCAGGTGAGGAGTACGAAGACAAGGGTGTCTTGCCTACAGTGGTGGTGGAAGTGTCATGGTGTGGGGCTGCATGAGTGCTGCTGACACTGGGGAGCTACAGTTTATTAAAGGAACCATGAATGCCAACATGTACTGTGACATAATGAAGCAGAGCATGATCCCTTCCCTCCAGAAACTGGGCCGCAGGGCAGTGATCCAACATGATAACTCCAAACACATCTCCAAGACGACCAAGACTCCAAGAAAATTATAGTGGTTACACAAAATATTGACACTTTGGGCATAATTATACATTTTCACTTAGGGGTGTACTCACTTTTAGTTCCAGTGGTTTAGATATTAATGGCTGTGTGTTGAGTTATTTTGAGGAGCCAGCAAATGCACACCTGTTAAACAAGCTGTACAATGACTATTTACATCAGTGTCATTTCTTCAGTATAGGTATAAAGGTATAAAACAACAACAAAAGCAGAATAAGAAAACCTAAATCTAATTAACTTTAATATATTTGCTTCCATTAAATCCTATATAATTCATTAAATATCTACTTAATTATTTAATGGTGAGTATCCCATATCCAATATTACAAGAGCTTACATTCAGTCAACTCATTTTATTAGTTGACTTGGTTTACTCTTCCCATTAAACACATGGTGGAGAATGGGGAAGATAATCATATTAAACATGACTTTATTATTCACAAGTAATAGTTTATTACGCTTTTGCAATTAAATATGAATACAACAGTAAATAGATCAAGGCAATAAAATGAAGAAAAAACAACAAACAAACAAACATTAACTAACCTACAAAAACATTTCTGGTCACAGGCTATGAAAGGCAAACCCAAAGACATCTGGAAATATTCCTCGCAGGTCTTTTGTCCCTTTTACGCAAGGGAAAGAAAAACCAGCCATGCTGACCGAGGCAAGGAGAAGCTATTATAACAGCATCCCTCAGACAGATCCCTTACAGACAGATATGATAGCAGTGAAGACAGCCTCTTACACAACTACAGTGGGAGCAGCATTCATTCATCACATATGAGAGGGTGAATGCTTGATTGTACAAGAGGCTGTGTGTTTATGTGTAAAGTACTATTTACAAAATAGTATCTAACCAATGACAGAAAGGCACAGTTGGCACAGAGAAAACATCTCTAAAGCTAAATTCATTTGCCCTTTAGAAGAGTGAGTGAGTGAGTGAGTAAATGTATTTGTGTGTGTGTGTGTGTGTGTGTGTGTGTGTGTGTGTGTTAAGGCTGTAAAACTCCTCATTCACAAATGTTGAAGTCACTTGTCTACAGAAGTTTGTTGGCTCTCTGATTGGCTTCATCAATGCGAGCTTTATTCATATCAGCCTGCACAAAAAAAACAACAAAAAAAGGTATAAAATAGAGTTCAACATTTTTCAACATCTAATTTTGTGTTTAACTGTAATGTCTTTGAGAGCGCTTTGTAGCTTGGAGATAAAAAGAACAATGGTGCATTTAGCAAACACAGCTGCATTACAGTACAGAAATCTACAGATACTTCAGATGCTTTTAATGAATTCAAACTCAATGGTCTTACTTTGTCTGTAATGCGGTCGATAGTTTTGTTTTGCTTGTCGATCTCGTTGCCCATATCCAGAGCCATGTTCTTCAGATTCCCAATGATGCTGCCCACTTGGTCCAGGTTTTCCTCCATCTCCACCTCCCGATCATCATTTGTTATCCTTACCAAATAATTCAACACAAAGAAACAAAAACTCTCAGCTTTTCCTATTGTAAGTAGAGGAACAACTGCAAACTAACATAGGCAAGGAAATAAGATAAAACAAAAATCATGGCAAGCAGTTGTTGACCACATAGTTTATTAACTCAAGATAAGCTCACGTTAATCACATCTTTTTAAGCCTTTAAGGGTGCAGTGCAGAAAAGCCTTTTTAATAAAGCTAGTTTTAATAAAAACTATATAAGTCTGCCAGTTTATTTACAAACGTGTACTTATAGACAATTGCTCTGCATCTTTAAAGTAGAGGTGGGCAATTTTGCAAAAAATATTGTATCGTACTTTGAGAAATTTTCCTTATATGGAAAATGTGTTTTTCCACCATCTGTTAAGATGAAAATGAGCAACATATATTTTTCTATAAAAGTACAAATTATTTCTTATTCAGCATCTCACACAACAGTACAATAAAGTTCACCTAAGCAAGACTAATCTCTGAAATAAAACAAAGTTCGATTGAAAAAAGTAATTCAATATCTATTGTGTTTTCAAAGAAAAGGAAAAGAAAATCAAATCCAGTTACAACCACTACAATCACTCAAGCACCCACCCCCTCCTTCACCAACACGTATGATCAGATAACACTTTCTGTAACAATCCACCAACTAGTGTTTATTAATTAAATAAACAATAAACATTACATTTACATTTATTTATTTGCCTGACGCTTTTGTCCAATGCGACTTCTAGGTACAGGAACAATTTCGGATTTCTTTCGGGATAAACCCCGAAAGAAGACCCACCATTCTAGAGCAAGATATGAGGGCGTCCAACTAACCCACTTTTTATCTAGAAAGAAGCATATTAATTTAGTTTATATTATAGGGCTGAAACAATTACTCGAGTAACTCAAATAATTTGATTGCCTCGAGGCTTCGCTTAATTTATGTCATCAAAGTCCATTTATTTAAAATGTCTCTGCTATTTTATCACTCCCACTTTGTAGATTACTGTGCAGCGCCTTTATTATTGTTTCACATGGACTGTTTTAACTGATGCACATTTCAAAGATTTAACAAGAGAGCGGCTGCTAACTGGCTAAACCTAGAACGTACAAGCGTTAAATGTGCTACAAGCGACCACAGCATTTGATTGACTTCAGTATATGATGTTCCATCTGTGTTTGATTCATCCCTGTTGAACTGTAATGCTGTGGGGGCAGTAATAAGGAAGCCCACTGCATACAGCAACTAACTAACTAACTAATTCCATCAATCGATGAAGATTCCAGTGCTCATAAAAGGCAGAAAATGCCTAAAGTATGGGGCCATTTTATACTGTGTAAGGCGGGCAATATAGTAAAGTGTATACACTGTAAAATGGACCTGGCACCACAACAGCACATCCTCAATACTGCAGCACCTGAACCGAAAGCATCATCTCATTAACTGTACTATTCCAAGCGGGGTCAGAGCCTCTACAAGGTAACATATTTTTACGATTGCGCATCGCATCGCATCGCGCATACACACACACACACACGCACGCACAGGTTATTCCCTCTAGCCAGCTCTTTATGGTAGCTGGTTTAACAGAGCTTATTCTTACTGAAATGAGATAGATTTTAGCAAACTAATGGAGAATTATATTTTGTACATGCCCCACTTATTAGTTTAATTGACAAGTTTTTATATCACACAGTCATGAGAAACCAGTTACCTCTTGATGTAGGGACCAGAGGATGACACAGGAGCAGCAGCCTGGCCATTGCGGACACCAGTTGGCTGGCTGGACACCACACCTCCCTCTCCTCCCTCAACACTGGAGTTGTCACTTCCTGTTCCCCAAGTACGCTTATACCGCCCATCATGCTCAATAGATTTCACCCTGAAACACAAGCAGTAAAATTATCAACAGTACTTTACAGTCAGAGGCTTCACTCCAAAAAGAAATAACAGTTGTATTGCTTATACAGTATTAAAGAACTTCAAGTTATTTATTGCCATTAATGTTATTATTTATTGTACTTTATTGTCTTTTTTTTATCATGCTCTTATTCTTTAAGAGGTTGGAGAAGGTTAAATGTTTTTTGAAACTCTTTGGAGAAGCATGCCAAATACAGGTACATTAAAAAAAAAAAGAGAGAAAAAGTTCAATATTTCTTGACATTCCTTTCAGAAAGTGAAATCCATATATTATACAGATTCATTACACATAAAGTGAAATATGTCAAGCCTTTATTTTGGTGTGAATTTTGGTGATTATGGCTTTCAGACAGTAAAACCCAAAATTCACCATCTCGCCAAAGTTAATTTTTAGAAATTTTAGAAAAAGTCATGTTGTTGCACCCTAATCAGCTAATTAACTCAAAACACCTGCAAAGGTGTCTGGGTCAGGAGGCTACACAATCATGAGGAAGACTGCTGACTTGACAGATGTCCAGAAGAGTGTCATTGACACCCTCCACAAGGAGAGTAAGCCACAAAAGGTCTTTGCTAAAGAAGCTGTTTACGGAGTTCTGTATCCAAGAGTATTCATAGAAAGTTGAGTGGAAGTAAAACGTGGTAGGAAAAGGTGCACCAGCAACAGGGACAACCGCAGCCTTGAGAGGATTGCCAAGCAAAATCCATTCAAGAATTTGGGGAAGCTTCACAAGGAGTGGACGCAACCAAGTATTGAGTGCATTAGAATTATCATACTTTTCAGAAGCCTGACATTTCTGTTTAAAATATGCTCTTTAAAAATTTATCATACATGATATTCTATTTTTTTTAGTTTTATTATCTGAAAGCCATTCCAAGAATTGGAAAAAATGAAAGAAATTCCTAGAAATAAAGGCTTGACATATTTCACTCTGTGTAATGAATTTATATAATATATAGATTTCACTTTCTGAAAGGAATTTTTTTTTTGCTGTACAAATGTATATACAACTGTGCACTTAAGGCTGTAGTTTGCCATTGCTTTGCATCAAACCTGACATCAAGCTGAACCATGGTAAAATCTTAGTTTTTTTAACCTGTCACAGGGACAGACACACAGACCACAGCACTTGGACAAATCAGTCAGGTTCTTCTCTGCCTGTCTCATGTCCTCATTGATCTGGTCCATGCCTTGCTCCACTTGTCGCAGTTGCTCTAAAATTAAACGATGAAGGAGACAAACAATCAGAAGTGCGAAAGACGCTCTATGCACCTACTAAAAATAATACATGCAAAGACCTTTGATTCTGTGAGCAATTTCCTTAAGGGGCCATTTTCTCTGCTGCATGAATGTACAGTACTACCCATAAGATATAATCAGCCATGCACTACATCCATTATTAGATCACTGGGTCATAACTGCTCTCTCAAACACACACACGCACAGTGATAGAAAATATATACAGTATAGAAAAGACCTCCTTCACCTCCTTCAAAATATTTCCATTTTTTGCATTACATTATGCTTCAAATAATAAAAACTAATCTTTCCAGCTTGACCTACTTAATGCAACCTATAACATCCAATTGAATATCACAGGTACAGTTCAGAATTCAAAATTAATAAATCAAAATCAAGACATACCAAGATTAATAAAGGACATCCTGCAAAGTAAATATTTGGCTTTAATGACAGCCTGGTGTCTGTTGGGATACTTCTCTATTAACTTTGCACATCTAGACTGAGCAATATCTGCCCACTCTTCTTTACAGAACTGTTCCAAGTTCGGTCAAATTGCATGGTGGGTGTTGGTACACCGCTATCTTTAAATATTTCCACAGATTTTGCAATGGGATTTAGGTCTGGGCTCTGACTGGGCCACACAAGCAGACTCACTTTTTTCTCATTCAGCAACTGTGTGGTGAATTTTGCTTATGTGCTTCGGGTCGTTGTCCAGTTGAAAGGTGAACATTCTGCCCATCTTCAACTTTCTGCCAAAGGGTAGCAGGTTCTCCTCAAACAGAAGAGATCCTCAGGCCCTGTGGCAGAGAAACATTCCCACAACAGGATGCTGCCACCTCCAAACTTTATTGTAGGTTTGGTGTGTCATGGATGGTGAGCTGCATTGGATTTCTGCCAGGTGTACCGTTTGGTACTGAGGCCAAAGAGTTCGATTTTGGACCATGATCTTTCAGATTCCTTCTGGCAAAGTTCAAATGAGTCTTAATGTGGCCTTTCTTAAGAAGTGGCTTTTTCCTTGCAGTCCTCCCAACAAGCCACAATTGTGGAGCGCTTTTGAAATTGTTGTTACATGCACACGATGACCACTCTGTCATAAAATCACGTAACTCCTTCAAAGTGGCTTCTTGGTAGCCTCTCTTACCAGCTTCCTCCTTGCTCTTCCACCTAGTTTAGAGGGACAGACAGATTCAGGGAGGGTGGTAGTTGTACCAAACACTTCCCACAAGGCAAAGGGTAGTAAAAAATTTGTGGTACCCTTTCGTTGCAGAAAGAAAAACCCACAATGGTCGCTAAAATAACTTGATACTGACAAAAGGAATAATACACAATTTACTAAGAATTAAATGAAAGTCAGACATTGCTTTTGAATTGTGGTCCAAGAGAATTATTCCGTCAACAAACTAATGAAACTGGTCTGGACAAAAACCTAATATTTTGTTGCACAACCTTTTGATGCAATCACTGCAATCAAGCAATTCCTGTAACTCTCAATAAGACTTCTGTGTATTTTGACCCACTCTTCATGAGAAAACTGCTCCAGCAGTCTCAGGTTTGAAGGATGCCTTCTCCAGACTGCATGTTACAGCTCCTTCCACGGATGTTGAATAGCATTTAGATCAGAGCTCACAAAAGGCCACTTCAGAATAGTCAAACGTTTTGTCATTAGCCATTCTTGAGTATTAAGGCAGAAATATACTTGCTGTTAACTACGTAAGTATGTACGTACGTAGAGCTGCGGTCCGTATTCTGCGTTCCTTGCGTCGGTTTTTGTGCACGTACTCAAAAATTAACAGAACGTATACGGAGATGCAGTACCTCCGTATTTTTATAGAGGCGCTGTTGCGAGATCTGCGGTAAAAGTCTGCAATCTTCAACTGACAAAGTCAAGGCAAGAAATTTCGAACGTTAATGTGGATATTTGTAAAAAAACAAGTGGCGACAAGTGCGAGACT
>JBBIGC010038340.1:0-11890 GCA_037576955.1 Lepidarchus adonis
ACACACACACACACACACACACACACACACACACACACACACACACACACACACACACACACACACACACAGAGAGGTAATGCATTGCTGCCTGTAAACAGAAGGCACTAAAGCAGTAGTCTCCCATGGGACAGTATGTACAGACAGCTCATTGATTGGGCACAGCCCTTCCTAAGCTCCTGAATGGAACCAGACAGGCTACAGAGTAAGAGCTACAATATTGGTCACAGTCACTGATGAGTCATATGCTTCAGAGGGAGTGACATATGTTGATGGTGTTGACGCCTTTGAGTAATGAAGCTGTAAATGTACTTTTGGGAACAATTCTTTTCTATGTCTCTCTTGCTTTGTAACTGATCTGTGATATTTGCTATGGGAAACTGCTTTGAGACTATGTAACTGCCAGGCTTACACACAGTTTAAAGAGGTTTGATGAAAAGTGCTCTCATATAGAGGATCTCGAAGTCAGAAGTGTTCACAGTGGTGGCAATAGGAAGACAGAAGTTCCCACAGACAGTTATTATATTAAATGTTTGTAGTTTCAGTATGTTGCCTGATGACTGAATGCAAGGTTCGGCCTAAACCCTTTTTAATCCAACCATAGTAGAGAGGTACATGCAAGTAGTTCCCAAAGATTTTTTTTTTACCACTATTTTACCAAAATCTGTTTTATATATAAAAACCCAGAAGACATGTGTAGGTGTATGAAGTGATTTTATTTCGGATTAAAATCAGTTTCATTTCATATTAAACCACATGGAATAAATATTTACGTAACAACTGAATCCTGCTGAGGGAAAAACTGCTCTTATTTTGGCAAAGTACAAACCAAATGTTTTTGTAAACAGCAGAAACTAAGCCAAATAAAAATATGTTCTTGTTCTGTCCTTGCTGCATAAGAGTAAGTTTATTAATCATATCAGTTGTTATTGTTGAGAGTGAGAAATCTAATTCAGAGCTGATCTATTTACAGCAGCCATTGATTAAAGGAGTGTGACAGCTGACCTGTGTGCACCACATGCGGTAACAAGGTCATGGTTAGGGTCAGGATTAGAGGATTATAAAAGACAGTTTCAGGGTTAAATAACAACAGTTACAAATGCACTGTTATGAAGTCATTATGATAGTGATACAAAAAGTTCAAAGACGAGTGTAGAGAAATATATTGAATAATTCATTTTAAGAAAATTATTTACATTTTTGTCAGGCATAAGAAAGAAGGAGTAATTATATATGTAGTACACTGTTACTGTTCACAACGTAACACCATACTTTCAACACTTCTTTAGTGTGTTGGGCCTGACTATCCACTGCACTCTGCTGCCATCTAGTGTTCACACATAAATCAAACAGCTATCAAACCAATGTAACTGTGTACAATCTGTGTACGTTCCTGGAGCGGTGCATTTACAAGCTTTATGACAGCTAACCTATATGCCCAAAAGCTAACCTATATGCCCTAGTATCCAGACACCCCTTTTAACTATTGCGTTCTGCTACTTTAAGGTGTGCCCATTGCTAATGCAGGTGTGTACACACAGCTCTCTGGAGTGGTGGGGCTCTGTCCAGGCAGAACTAATCATCACACAAGAGGACCTAACCTCACTAACACTCTTGTGGCTAAATGCAAATAAAACATGAAATGTTCCAACATATAGTGTGAATCCGGCTTTGAATAATAAAGGTTGTTGCTGAAGACAAAATGGAGACAAACTCCCTATTAATATTCTAATTTCCAAAAGAAACATGGATAAAGAGGTGTCTACAAACTAGAGATTCAATATAAAACGATCCCAAACACATCGCGACAACATTATCAACTGATTCGGGCTTATGGTGTCATCAGCCATAACATTATGACCACTGAAAGGTTAAGGGAATAACATTGTCTATACAGTTATTTCATTACAATGGCACCTGTCAAGGGGTTATTAGGAGGCAATTGAACAGTCAGTTCTCAAAGCTAAAGTGCGAGAAACAGGAAAAATGGATGAGGATCTGTGCCACTCTGACAAGGGCCTTATTGTGATGAACAGACGACTGAGTCAGAGCATCTCTGAGACAGCAGGTCTTATGGAGTGTAGTTAGCACCTATCACAAGTGATCAAAAGGACAACTGGTAAAAATTGTTGATTCATGGGAACTTGAAGCTGACCGATGCATATGGAAAGCAAAAACTAGTCTGTCTGGTCAGATGCCACAGAAAAGCTACTGTAGTATAAAAAGCAAAGGCTGGCTCAGATAGAAAGATGTCAGCAGCATGAGGGAGACCTACACAATGTTAGGCAGGTAGTGTTAATGTTATGGCTGATTCACATGTCATATTTAAACTCATAAACACTTTTATTCTAAAAAAAAGTCAGTGCCCATCTCAGCATTACGATCTATCGCTACCTAAATACAGCCTAGAGAAAGTTCCCAGATAGTTATGTACCATTTATAGTTCATGCTGTAGCACTTGCCGTCTGTGTTGCCGTTTAGTGACTAAATGGAATGTGTTAGATTTCTCTGTGGAACTCACATCAGTGTCATGTGCAAACGAAATGCTTGAATGTTCCTGTAGCTTGGAAGTCACTTTGGATAAAAGCCTCAGCCAGATTAATAAATGTAAAATGTAGAAAAACACAGTACAGCCAGTAGTTTCATGTTCTTTCTTAACGCATGGAGTACACAAGAAACTAAAACTTCAATTCTTAACTTAAAAAATAAACTGGCATCTTCGTCTGCACTCACTTTTTGAGTGTTTCAGCTCGAAGCTTAAATGCCTGTGGGCTGTAGCCATGAACCCCAGGAAAGATGTTAAGAGTGTGACATACAGTAGGGGTGATAAAGTGATGAGTCACTCTTCAGGCTGCTCTTCAATTGCTGCTAAAATGCAATCAGTTTGCCCTTTTCTCCTCTGGAGAAACATCTCCAATATCCATTTAGTCAGATTTAGCCTCTGAGTAAAAGTGCCTTAGCAAATAGCCCTGTTAAGTAGAGGGGATTTAAGGGGCAGATATAACTGTGGGGTCCTAAACACGAGGCACAACAAAAACCCTGTTGGTTGCACATTTATAGATATAAATGGTAGTTTCCATCAGATTCCACTTAATTACAAAGTGTAACTGTATCAGATTCTGCCATTTTTGGAGCTCACAAAGCAGTGGAGAAAGGCTACTGCTCTTTAGACAAACCAACCAGCCGAGCGCTCTCCTCCCATAGTCTTCCAGCCACTTCATCATCTTTACCTTCTGGAGCAGGTTCCCTCTCAGCACAGTCGCTGTGATCACACACACACACACACACACACACACACACACACAGCAGACACTAAACAACAATGGTTTTTATATTCACATATGTTAGCTCGTCCCTATTGGTCTGGGCCCTAAATTTGGCGAGATAATGGGGGGCGAGCTAACGGGGTTTGACTATAGTATTATTTTAATATAATTACCTAATTATTACATAGTTCCATAAAAAAATTGCATTTACATTCTGTGTTTACAGCTTTTAGTCACTTTGCATCTGTTTCTTCTGTTTTAATGTTAAAAAAAATCATACATACATACAATATAATACAGAATGTTGCTTACTGAAAGTTTTGAGTCTACATTTAATGGAATTTTGCTCCTAGTTTAAATGAGCTAGAATTGATTAATAAGTTTTAAATTAAAAGTTAAAAATCATCTGTCTGTATCAGATGCAACTTCTAATGGTTAAAGAGATGATTCACATTTACAGTAGTGTGAAAAAATGTTTGGCCCTTCCTGATTTCTTTTTTTTCCATGTTTAGTCACACTTGAATGATTCAGATCATCAAACACATTTAAATATTAATCAAAGACAACACAAGTAAACACAAAATGCTGTGTAGACACAAAAAGTGAAGGATTTTATTATTGTATTGTATTACTAGTGTGACAAAGTGATTACCGCCCCCTGTTAAAACATAACATAATAGTCTCCAGCCACACCCAGGCCTGATTACTGCCACACCTGTTCTCAATCAAGAAGTCGCTTAAATAAGACAAAATACTTTGTGGACTGATGAGACAAAAGCTTGTGTGTCCCAAAAGGTTTGTGTTCCAATACATCTGGTGTAGAAGTAACACCACACTTCAGAAAAAAAGCATCATACCAACAGTAAAACGTGGTGGTGGTAGTGTGATGGTCTGGACTGTTTTGCTGCTTCAGGAGCTGAAAGACTTGCTGTGATAAAAGTAAACAAGAATTCTGCTGTCTACCAAAAACTCCTGAAGGAAAATGTCCGGTCACCTATTCACGACCTCAAGCTGAAACAAACTTGAGTTCTGCAGCAGATGATCCAAAACAGACCAGCAAGTCCTGACCTGAATCCTATTGAGATGCTGTGACCTTAAAAAGGTGGTTCATGCTCGAAAACCTGCTAATGTTCCTGAACTACAACAATTCTACAAAGATGAGTTTGGGCCAAAACTCCGCTATGGTGCTGTAAAAGACTCGCTGCAATTTATAGCAAAAGCTTGATTACAATTGTTGCTGCTAAGGACCCAACCAGTTATAAGGTTTAGGGGGCAATCACTTTGTCACACAGGCCCATGGATGTTTAAATTTTTTTCTACCTTAATAATAAAATCCTTTATTTCAAAAACACATTTTGTGTTTACTTGTATTGTATTTGACTAATATGTAAATGTGTTTGATGATCTGAAACATTTATGTGTGACAAACATGGGGAAAAAGAAATCAGGCAAACACTTTTTCGTACCACTTTATATTGTTTTCCATTTACCCCTGGTGGGCTCATTTGGCGACAACATGTTTGAAGTTCAAATTTTCCTTTTGCAGTTTTGCACTGGGGCTACATGTCTAACATAGTAAACAAATTCCAGAAGTCAATTGTCACCCAATTTTTTCCAGGGAAATAATCCCCTAGGACAGCCTGAGTGGGGCAGCTGACTAAGTATTGACCTTGCTATTGGAAGGTCACTGGTTCAATCCCTGGTGTTTCTGCAGTCTCTCCACAATTACTCAGAGTGATGCTAGCCAACATGGACATCTGTTAGCTCACATAACAGAATTGGCAGTAAGCTTTCTTCTCAAACTGCTTCATGCTGTCCAATGGCATTGCATTAATCACTTCACATGATCCAGAGTAAACCTTAACCCCAGTCCGCCAATGCTGATAGTATCATGTGATGGGCGAGGCCTAGCAAGTGGGTGGTGACTAAATTAGGTATAAAGAAACATTTTAAAGGGGCAATTGTTTAAATCCTCCT
Organism: Lepidarchus adonis; assembly: GCA_037576955.1. Taxonomy (NCBI): domain Eukaryota; kingdom Metazoa; phylum Chordata; class Actinopteri; order Characiformes; family Lepidarchidae; genus Lepidarchus; species Lepidarchus adonis. The sequence goes on from JBBIGC010038340.1 coordinate 5,244, forward strand.
AAATTTTTGACCTATTCTATTCATTAATTTTGTTTCCCCCTCCAAAGAAAGGCACCCAGCTAATCAGAAGCCTGACTCACCTTCACTGGTTCCTTTTGACATAAAGGAGTAGCAGCTTTGCTCCAAGCTCCTTCTGGATGTCCAAACTCCTCATTCTATCGCTAAGACTGAGCTCAGTAACCAATGGAGGTAGCTGCTGTGGTAGTCATTTTGGCTGCTTGTATCTCTTTCTTTCAGTCACAACCCAGATCTAATGACCACAGGTAACGAAGAAATGTAAACTGACAGGTAAACTGAGTGAGAGGAACCTCTTCACCACAGTGGTTCAATACAACGTCCACATTACCGTAGATCCCTCACTGAACTGTCTGGCCAGCTCATACTCTATTATGTTCCAAATGAAATAAGCCAAATTTGGGCTCCAAACATGTCTTGGCTGACTGATTACCTACCTAAAGTAGCATCCAGACTTGCTCTCTAGGTCTTCAGTCACAGCACAGTAGACAGACGTCTGTGCACCCTGCCAAGGTGTTTTCATCAGCAGGATGCAAGGGAGAGTGAATAGAGTCTTCAGCACTGGGTACCTAGATTTCACATGCCGGCCCAGCTCTGTGCGAATCACCCCAGGGTGCAGGCTATAAGACGTCACCCCCGTACCTTTGGAGGCCACCAGGGTGGAATAGAAGAAGAACATACTGACACGTATTGTGATTTTTGTGAGAAGATTGTGAGCAAATATAGGTATAAGCAATTCTAATCGTCTAAGATGAAATCTTCTCTCAAATCCTACCACACAAATAGAGCTACAGCTGTATTTTACCTTTCATTCGGCGAGCAAGTTCTCTGGAGAAGAGCAAATTGGCCAGCTTGCTCTGTCTGTAGCTAACCAGAGGATCGTATGGCCTCTTGTTGAAAAATAGATCATCAAAGTTGATCTTTCCTGCATGAAATCAGGTACAACCACTGTAATGCTTACAAAGGGTTCAGATTGTCATTTGCACTGAGCTATGTAAAATGATTCATATTCTTCAAGACATCTCTGTATTAGTCATCAGAGAATTTGAGGATTACATTTCCTTTAGTAGTTGAATAGTTTGACCTAGAAACTGATGTCAGAACTCAGTCAGGACTGATTTGTAATGAAAAGAATTACCGCCAACATGTGCAATGCTGGACACAGTTACCACTCGACTGGGGGCGGAGCGCTTAAGCATTTCCAACATGAGATTGGTGAGAAGAAAGTGACTCAAGTGATTGACTGCAAGCTGTGTCTCGAATCCATCCTCGGTGACCCACTTAGGACACATCATCACACCTGTTACAGTAAAGACAACACAATACTTCTTTACAGCCTTATAAAAAGAATAATACACAGTTTGTATACAATATGTTTTATTTCAATGTTTTTTTTAATTTTTTACAATATGTTTTATTTCAATGTTTTTTTTATTTTTTATAATATGTTTTATTTAAAATAATATTGCAACTGCAATTTGTGATTATTATTTTCATACTCAAGCCTGTTGCTGAGCATGTTATTCCAGATGCCCAGTTAATCATTGGTCTGCTGTTATCTACTCACTATGTGAATGTTTTCTTTCCTAAATACTGAGCACAGTATTCTATAGGCAGTTCACAAGCCTTGAATTATTCCCCTGTTAAAATGTGTTGTTAATGATGTAGGCTCCAAAGACAGGATCCAACTATCAGCTCATTAACAACTCTTCACTAAACTGAAGCCTTTGTATTTAAGCATTTAAATCTTATCTTTGATTTGAAAATTGCACTCTTTGAAATTGCAAATCTGGATATTAATGTTTGAACCCTAAAGCATCAGGGTTTTGCTTTGGCTCTCAAAGGAGACGGATGCTCTTCTTTCCTCTCCTACATTCCTGCTTGCTTCCTTGTCTTGTCTATCTCAGGGGCTCTCTCTGTCCTGCTATTCTAATCAAAATGGATTTGATCAACTGGTCTCTAAATGCAATTGACACTCTTGGTTCGGGGGAACCTGATTGTCCTGCTGGACCGTCTGCAGCTGTGTACACCATGGACGGCTGGGAGTGCCGGCTGGTGTGCCTATCTGCGCTGTCCATCAAGGACGTGGAAGTAATCTTATCTGGAGGATCTCCGGTGACAGGGATATTGTTGTTTGGATTAAGCGGTGTTTAGCTGTCGAAAAGCCGCCCCAAAGGCTGACCGAAATAATTTCTGAGGTGGGCATGGCGGTGAGTACACAAACTGTACTGTGACAGGAAGGGACACTCTGCACAGTGAAATTGATTCCATCTCATTGAAACTTGCCGCTTTGCAAGACGAACGGAACCAGAGACCAGTGACCAACGCTAACTCTCCCCTGCCCCAAGGTCTCTGGTGGGGATGACGATTGCAGACTCTATCAGAGGAGCTCTCTGATGCCTCAAATGGATTCTTACCCCCAACCCCAATCCAAACGCCTCCTCATGCTTTGTTCCTGAAGTGTGGGATGGGCGGCTGGGAACGAAATGACTGTCGCTCACATGGACTGTCACCAACATTTTTCCCTCCCTGTTGCAGTCAAGTGTCATATGTATGTGCTAAAGCTGAGGGGTTTTTTGCCCTATCACCCTGCCCATTTGGACAGAGTGAAAGAAGCTTATCCTCATGTTGTAATTTCCTTTTCTGCTACCTCTGGCTAATTTTTTTCATTTTTTGTAACTGAATAAGATTCCTTTCATAAGATGAATGACATGTGATGATTGCTGGAAATATGAATATGAGAATATGAAATATGGACTGACTTTTCATCAGAGCTTACAATATGTCCATTATGTTCCACATTTAAAAAATGTTACCTGCATTGTTGATAAGGATGTCCAATCGTTCCTCCGTGGCTAAGAATTCTTTGGCAAACTCACGAACAGAATATAGAGAGGCCAGGTCCAGATGTCGGATGACCACGTTCCCATTTCCTGTGGATCTTCGGATCTCCTCCGCAGCCTTCTCAGCCCTCGCCAGGTCCCGGCAGGCCATCACCACCCGCGCCCCTTAAATTCACACACCATTCATTGCAGAGAGCAGCATGACATCATAGCATGATGAGCCTCTGTATCAGCTCTGAATGATGTGCCATACCTCTGCAAGCCATGGACCATGCTGTTGCCTTTCCAACACCAGTGTTGGCTCCAGTAATCAGCACTGTCTTTCCATCAAGTCGAGCTTTACTAGAGCAGATGCCACCCGCTATCCATTTCCGCATCAGCATAAAGCCTGAAGGACAGATGGAAACAATGTTCACAACACAACACTGTCTACAAAAAGCTGAAACACTTAGAGCTCATCTAAGTTTCTTTGTGTATGGTTACTGTGGGTACAGAACTCTGTCTACATTATTCCAAAAGATCTGGTATTTGCCTGTATATTTTTGTTTGGCAAATTGCAGTCATGCTCTAATGTTCTTTCAAAGGTTTTTCCTAAAACATCTCCCATGCAGGTAAAAGTTTTCTCTTTCTGATATTAGACATATGTTCTTACATACCTACAAGAGTTACCTAGCAATCCTTTGAGTCTAGGGTTCTTGGAGACTACCCTTGAGCTGAATTTTCTGGAGCTAATGGTATGAGAAAAATTGGCCTGTTTATAATCTACACCACTCTTTTCTCTCTGAAGGCCTAACCCTAAAACCTTGGAATGCTGACCCAACACTATTCAAAAACAAAGAGAACACAAGAACACAAAATCAAAAGATTGTTATCAATCGCATCTCATCTCAAACTTCAGGTTTGATTTTATGAAACAGGGCTGGTAGTCACATACTATGGATTTGGTTGTCCCTGTGTTATTATTAATGCAAAAAAATTGAAAATTGACACAACCTTAGACATTTATTTTAAACTTTTACTTTAATTGAATGGCAGAGAGGAAAAGATGTGCAAGAAAATGCCAAAACTGCCAGCTGTCTCATTTGCAAAAAGGCTATAAAACACTGTGGAAACACAATAAATTTATACAAACATATGAACGTCCATAAAGAAGAAGATATTGAACTACAATAAAGGAGAGAGAAGGAGAGAAATCCTGACCCCCTGTGCACGAGACACAGAGGTCACTGGTGGAGGCCTTTCAGCATGGCAGAAAATATCCAAGTAGATAAGAGTGGTGAAAGTAATATTTTAGTCATCTTCGGCATCAATTAACACTAATTTTCAATGTGCAACTGGTCATTTGTTACTTCATCCAAAGTATAAATAATGGTACGACCATGATATAATACATTTATCCAGTTAAAAGGTGTTATTTAAATAAATATATTTACTGGAACTAAAACAAATACACTGAAAATGCCTCATATTTTATTGAACATAAAAACCCTTAACCTATAAATACAAACTTCCTAATGCGTGTTAGCTAGGCTGCTAGAGAAGACTAATTTGGCTAGCTGCTCTGGTAGCAAATAACAAACTAATCAGTGTCCTAAATGATGCTGGCATTTTTACTTTATGGGATTTTAGGTATACGGCGTTAAATAACATGCTAAGTGTAACAGGAAACAATTTAATCACTGTGTGTGTGGGTGTGCGTGCGTGCGTGCGTGTGTGTGTGTGTGTGATTATGTGTGTGATTATGCGTGTGATTGTGTGTGAATAATCACAAAAACATTTAAAGGTGAGGTAAATTGATTCAGATTTAGCAGTTTGATGAGGCATCCTCCTTAATTATTAAAAAGTAAAAAAAATAGTATCCGTATTGGCGATACTGGCTGTGTATTTACTTGGTATCGATACTAAATTCTGTAGTATCTCACACCACTAGTTGGCAGGCTATTGGTTGTCACATTCATTAGAACTAGTTCCCTAAAGGGCACAGTTAAGCCACAACGGCGTTAATTATATTGTAACAAAGCTGGGGGAGTTACATCGGCTGGGCTGCCGCGGGGCATCATGGGAGTGATGGTATTTGGGTTCGTTGCAATGTTCTATGTGTTGCAAGGTAAAAAGATTCCAGTTATATAGTGTGAGGATTGTTTTTGGGTTAAAGTGTGAGCTAGAGGTGGATGTTTGGACTCACTGTCAGCATTTTTTGGTAAGACAGTTAGTAGCACGATGAGTCAGACATCCACCACCATCTCACACTTGGGCTGAAGTGCTGTGTGCAAACTCTCCTGGAGAGGAGTTCTTGTCAGAGCTGGTAAGAGGTTGTTTCAAGTGTTCTTTTTCCCTACTCAATGAATTTCGGAAATTCGTCACATTGGTGTCAGAAGTGGGATGGACTTCCCGGACACTTGAAGAGAGTGATTGGCTCATCTCCCAAAAGGAGCTGAAGCTGCTGCGAGCTCAGGGACAAAGCAAGGGACCAGAGGGAAACAGCACCCCTAGAGGAAGTTGATGGGGAAGCAAGAAGAAGATGGCAGAGAGCAGCGATGACATCACCAGGTGTGCTGCAAGCAAGACGGCAGCGAGAAAACGCAACGCGAGCAGGACGGCAGCGAGAAAACATGTCGCGAGCAAGACGGTAACCACAGTGAAGCGACGCGCCCCGATAGTGGCGAAGGAGCATGCCAATGGCACATGGCTGAGCACGCAACAAGTAAACCCTTGTCAGAGCGGTGGGAGTGAAACTGCCCCCTTACAAAGGTGATGGACCAACTGGCGGCCAGCCTCAGGCGGTGGAGCTCAAAGGAAACCACTGCCTGGGCCACGTCGCTAGAGGGCCGGGCTGGTGTTTCGGGCGGCAAGTACGAGAGGAGGATGCACACATGGAGCTTAGGAGTCAAAAACGACCTGCCATAAGAACTGGAGAACCCTGAGCGCCTGCGGGAGCACACATAGCTGGCTGGGTGGTGGCTGGGTGGTGGCTGGGTGGTGGCTGGGTGGTGGATGGGTGGTGGCTGGGTGGCTGGGTGGTGGCTGGGTGCTGGGTGGTGCTCGGCTGCAACGTCAGTTGGTTGTCCCCTTTAGGTTCCCTTTCTTCCATGGTACAAAAATAAGAACTGTGCTATACATAACAAAATTATCTTCATGCATGACAATGCACCATCTCATCCCGCAAGGAAAAAAAACATCATTGGCTGCTATGGTGTGGCCCCGATCCTCCCCTGACCTCAATCCTATTGAGAACCTCTGGAGCCTCCTCAAACAGAAGATCTATGAGGGTAGGAGGCAGTTCACATACAAACAGCAGCTCTGGAGAAACTCTCCAAAAACGTACAAGTTCAATGGATGGAAGAATTGTGAAGCTGCTATCCAATAAGGATCCTATGTTAATATGTAACTTGACCTTTAAATATGTTTGTTTTTTGAATGCTGTAAATTCAATAAATTACCATTTTTCAGTTCTTTACAACCTATAAAATGTTTTGAAACTCTGTTTAGCGTAATAATTTGGAAAGTTTTAAGTTAAATTCTACTCTTATGCTTGATGACTTTAAAATTATACGGACTGTCATTTGCATCAACTATTTAGGAAAATTTGAGATTAATAAACAATAAAACATAATTTAAAATAAAATAGGCGAACAGAGCTTTTGTTCCATTTCCACAGAGTAACAGTGAGCGGGACACATTCAGGATTAACACGCCGTTCACATTCATACAGTACAGGGAGAGAGAGAGAGAGAGAGAGAGAGAGAGAGAGAGAGAGAGAGAGAGAGAGAGAGAGAGAGAGAGAGAGAG
>JBBIGC010038351.1:0-11890 GCA_037576955.1 Lepidarchus adonis
ACACACGTATACAGAGAGAGAGAGAGAGAGAGAGAGAGAGAGAGAGAGAGAGAGAGAGACAGACAGACAGACAGACAGATAGATAGATCAATGGTTTTTTTCAAACAAAAATATGGTTCAAATAGCTTAGATTATTGCCTGGCTCAGTGGAATGATACACCCTTAATATGACAACACAGGAGTCTTGCTTTTCAATCAGCTTTTGTGGTCAAACTAACTTTTGTATTTAATATACAGGAGATGCTGTATCCCCTGTTTCTAGGTCAATGGCACAGCAGCAGCATCAGATGACACTGGAGTCAACCTTGTGGGCTGACCCCCAGAGTTCAAGACCACTCTTCTGCAGCGAGCCAAAAATAAGTGGCAGATAATGAGGGCATCAGCCAAACATGTGAGAGATGAATTCATGTCTATTAGCACAAAGCAGTGAACTAAGTGGGAAAATGTTGAAATTGGAATGTACTATTTCTATTATGTTATTATCAAATAATAAAAAACAGACTTTTCCTTGTGTTTCTTTAAATAATGATTAAAGTTTTAAAATGTCCCACTTTAAAGAACACCCAAAGTCCATTTATATTAAATGGAACTAAAAAAACAGCCCTTTGTGAATACAGTGTCTTTGTGAAGAGACAAAAATCAATGTGGTTTCTAACACTAATGCTACAACTACGATATAAATTCTTGATGTTTTGCAAATAGATTATTTGCCAACTCTTACTTGATAAGTCTTTAGCTGCTCAGCAGTCCATGGTCTGCATTTCCTTTTCATGCTTCTCCATACATGTTCATAAGGAGACCTGTCACCTTGATGGCAGCATATGTCTCTCTATATTCACCTTCACTCAAAATACTGTATATCTTCCAATAGTAGATTTAAAAAAATTAGATTTTGTGCTGAATGGAACTAATAAAACCCGAGTCTCAACTACATCGCGCTCCATGTGAGTTCTTTGAGTGGCTGGTTGAGAAGTCTGAGTTGGAGACAGTCAATGTGAAAAACAGAAAAGGTAAAACGTAACAACGTGGGCAATGTTGTACCTTTAGACTTTCTCTGTTTCTCAATAGCATCCGACAACAAAACTGTTTTGATACGAAAAGGTACTTACAGTATGACTCACTGCAGGTGGTACGAAGGGAGGATTAGTGTACGGAAAGCGCGGTGGGTCAGTACAGATTGTGTTTAATGGAGACCGGCTTCTATTTCTATCTTTCAAACCTAGTGTTTAACAGAAACGGGCCCACATTTCCACTGTCTTTCGACAAATCTGTGAGGAGCTTGGGAAAAGAGAAATCGCAAGTTTTTATGTACAGAATTTTCTTTGTATAATATAAGTTATTGTTTTTATTATCTTGCTATAATGCTGTGTTAAGTTATGCCAGTTTTTCAAAGTTATGTAGAGCCCAGCCCAGGTGACTATATTTTTCCAAGTAGCATGATGGTTTCTCAAGTAGTGCCTTAAAAAGATTGATATTACTCTGGAGTTCCTGAATCTTATTATTAATATTATGAACTGTAGATGATGATAAACCTTAAATCTGTGCCTTTTTGATGTCACCAACAATTATTTCATGAGGTTTGGCACAAAGTGATGAGCCATGACCCACCTTTGATCGTTGCTTCTTTAAACTTAGTCATGATCTCCTCACCCATCATGAACTCTGTTATTGTTGATATTTCATAACCATAACTTAAACTTTTCACTCTTATCACAATTTTTAAAAAGTATCAGATTCAAAATTAGTATATATTTACAGAATACAGTCAAGCTACTCAGCAGAAACATTAGCTTGTAGCTATGCATTTGAACCTTGGTCGGTATTATAAAATGATCATCATACACATATATAACATCTTTAATGCTGCTCAGTCTGACAGGTACACTGGGATCAGTTTGGCGTGAGTGCTGTGAACTACATAGTTTATGTTGATGGAAGGTGCGGGGCATTTGATCCTATATGCTGATAGTGGTGGATCTGCCGATCTTTCAAAAAGCGGTAGGGACAAAATGGGCCTAGACAAAGAGGGTGTGAACATGTCCTCAGGGTCCCAAACCTAAATTACGCCTGTAGGTATCTACACACAGGTCTTTCAACTTAAATGCAATGAAGCCCAGCTAATGGAGACGCCTGTAGCACCAATTGAACCCCTGTTGGTGTCCTAATCTATTCCTCACTCGCTAACTCACAGACCCAGTACACACACACACACACACACACACACACACACACACCCCTCCACCCTGCCCCTTGAACATCTAATTCCAGGCTGCACTAATTCTATTATAGAGGTGTCCCCAATCCTTTTAGCACCTAGCCAGCGAGAAAGCTGCCTAAACCCACACTGACACACAGTTCACTGGAGCAACAGAAGCTTCACCCACAGTCTTAACACTCTTAACACCCATTCCTATTGAAGCTTAACATCCCCCGGTGGTCATTAGCTCAGCAATGTTAGTCTTTAAATTAACCCCTTAGGATCAAACCAGTTTAATTTTAGGAATGCATTCACAATTTGTGCAAAAAAGTAAAACATCTTTAAAAAAAAAAAAGTTTTAATGTTAAATCACAAATAGACATAAGAAATAGTATGAAATTGTTTTTCTCTATATGTACATGCATTAAATATAAGATGAAAGTACAATTTCTAAAATATGGGTTCTTTTTAGAACAGATAATGATGTGTGTGATGATTATTTCAGTACATATCTAAATGTTTGCAGGAAATGTGCAAAAAAGGGCATGGTGCAATTCTGCAGAGTGCAAGATGCTGGAATAAATATAGAATATAGAATATTGGATAAATATGGAATGGTTAACCAGTTAATTTATTTGTTATTGTGAACATGCCACAGTGCATTTGACCCATCTGTGTAGAAGCAGTGGGCAGCTAACATGGACAGTGCCCGGGTAGCATTGCTAGGGGACGGTACCTTGCTCAAGAGAACCTCAGTGGAGACCTTCCAAACAGATGGGTAACTCCCTAATTGTTACACTACCACCAGCAGCAGGACTGTATCTCTGAATACTTTTAATATACTGTACAGATTGTGTATGTGTATATTTTGCACCAAACTAATCCAATTCAGATCCCGGGGAAACTGGAGCCAATCCCACCTGACTATGGGCTCAATGCAGGTTCACCCTGGACAGGAGGCCAACCCATCACAGGGCAGCACAGCGATAGACAACCATTCACACACACACTCACACCTATGAACATGTTAGAGAAGCCAGTCAACCTAAACCACAAGTCTTTAGAAAGTGGAAGGGAACCCATACGAACCTTCTTAGCACATATACTAAATATACAGCACATATACTAAAATCTGAATGATAAAGAAAAGATTAGCATATATTTACAATTTTAAAAGGAAAGAGGGACGAATGGAAGACCAAATGTGGGAAGAAATGTCCATTTTAAAACTCCAAAAATGTCCACTTTTTTAATCCCCATAAAATGAATTTACAAGCTCATGAGGCCTGCAGCTGAACGTCTAATCAAAACTTCCAAAGCACTTTAATTGCATTGGCTGAATGTAGCTTATCATTTCAGACCCAAGTGCATCCTGCATCCTCTTAATAGCGTTATTAGCTCAAAGGGCATTCTTTATGAGGGTGGCCTTGCTGTATCCTAGAGCAACTCTGAAGCAGGATTTGATCACTGCCAGAAGCAGAGAATACAAACCTCAGCATCTCAGCAAGGCATGAATAAGAACCTCCTAAACTAAAAGAAATCAATCATTTTATACTTAAAGCTGCAATTATATTAAACCAGAGAAGGAGACTCGGGTCCAGCCAACTAATCAACATCATCAGCTAATCAACACCCATTCCTGACCTGGCTGTGTGCAATCACATTCTCAGAGCCATGTTTTAAAACGTATTCAGTCAGCTCCGCAATTACTGCCGATCTTCTAAAGATGGCAAAACATCATTTGCATTACGTGAAAACGTTTTTCATAAATATTGGCACCCTTAGAAACACATTTGAATAAAATGTAACTGAAGCAGGTTCCCATTACTATTTAACTGGGGTATAAATACTTTTTATAGTATAAATTATTCTGTACAGTGTCCTTGAGTGTTAGAAAAGTACCTATAAATAAAATGTATAATAATAATAATAATAATAACAATAACAACAACAATAATAATAATAACAATAACAATAACAATAACAACAACAATAATAATAATAATAATTATAATTATAATAAATTATTATTATTATTATTATTATTATTGTAAGTATGAGTTGACAAAGGGGCCAAATTCTTACAGTCCTTCATCACTTTGGAGAAGACTCGAGAATAATGACGCTAAATGATGTTATAATGACTGTTGTCTACTTTAATAAATGAAGTAATAGCTTTAAAAAGCTAAACACTTAAAAATGAACATATCCACTGTCAGGGTCATAATGAATTAATATTATTTTGAATTATAATTAAATAAGAATAACACTTTCCTAGGGGATCAATAAGGTATTTATCTGTCTATGTATGTAGGTGTGTACAGTATCTCACAAAAATGAGTATACCCCTCACATTTTTGTAAATATTGTAATGTAAATATTGTAGGTTCACAATTATAGATTGGCAGTAGGTGGCCACCATGTCTCCAAAACTTGTGGATACACCACCTGCATGCAATGTATACACATGCAATGTATGTCAGAAGACTCGGTTAAATGACAAACAAAATTAGAGCTGAAGACAGCATTGGCTAGAAGGAAAAGAAGGAAGGTTATACTGAAAATGTCTCATTCACATTTCGAAATAGTGAGCTTTGAACTGTTTTTCCTTCAAAGGTCATGGGAACTCATGTTAGGATACATAGCATCATGGATGCCACCAAACACCAGGAGGTTTTGACTGCTTCTGCCAAAAAGCTAAAACTGGGTCATGGTTGGACGCAGCAGGATAATGATCTAAGGCATAAATCCACACAAAAATTAGTCAAAGTGTCATCCTAGTTCTTTGACATGAACTACACTGAAACCTGGTCTAAAGAGGAGAGTCCAGAGGCATTAGACTGAAGACCCTGAAGAATCTGGGTTGTGGTCTCAGATGTTTGGCTCTATTACATTTCATCAAGCATGATAGAAGATCACTCATTGCTGTCATGTTGGATGAAAGTGAAAGTGAATATTTGTAATTGTGACAATGTTACACTACTAAGAATTTGACCTCCAGGGTCAGCAGGCAGCTATCAACAGCAGTGTAGCAGGACGGTACCTTGCTCAAGGACTCATGGGCTGGGATTTGAACTTGCAACCCTCTGATCACAAGGACAAGCTTCTAGGCCAGGAAGTTGCACAAGGTGCTTAATTATGAACTTCTTTCAATTTTTTGCACTAACATTTATTTAACATTTACTAAATTAACTTTAGTTACAGTTTAGATTAGATTAGCTAATTAGCCACTTTCTTTTTTACCCCATCCTTATCAAAGGTGGCAATAATCACAGAGCAGGCTTTAGAATTAAGAGCTGACTCGGTTTAGCCCAGCTCTCTTCCATTAACAAATTCAACCTGGGAATATTCTCACGCAGAACATGTGTGAGATAAGAATTGGACATGCTCATATCCAAAGTGTGTGTGTGTGTGTGTGTGTGTGTGAGAATTTTGAGCAACTTGCCTTCGGCCTATTCTGTGCTATTCTGACGATGGGGAGGTGTGTGTGTGTGTGTGTGTGTGTGTGTCAGGTGGTGAGAGGAGCAGGCAGGAGTGAAGTGGAGGAGGTTAATCACCCGGAGCTTATCCCTCACTGGAATAATCACAGCTGTTTAAAGAGAGGAGGCCAGAGCGGCCGGTGTTAATGTGATATCAATACACAGGAGCTGAGCTGCCTGCCGTCAACATGCCTGTCCATCTCTGGGACACGGAGGCAGAGAGAATGTGTCTGCCATGTGTGCATTACCTCACTTTCTGATCTGAAGGAGATTTTACAGGTGCGGCCTAATAATGTCGACTGCAGGCTGTAAACGCTGGAGTTTCAAAAGCTTTAGGACTTTAAAGAAATACTCAAGTTTTTTTCAGCTAAGAAACCTTCTATCCACTGCATTTGCAGCATGTGAATAATTATTCATTCATTCATTCATTCACTCATTGTCCAAACTGCTTATCTGTTTAAGGTTATGGGGAAGTTGGAGCCGATCCCCGCTGACCATGGGACAAGGTAGGGTATAATCTGGGCAGAAATCACAGGGCAGAAATAATTAGCACAAACTCAAGTCTAGTACACAGACAACCCATAAACATAGAACATATTTATGTTAAACATTTCATCACTTTTTATCTTTTAAGAACACTTTCATGAATTCTTAAGAATTTTTTTCTGTATGTTGTATTATTGTCGCCATTGATACAAAACCTCCAACCTCCAAAATCATTACAACAAACCTTCCTAAGTTTGAAAGTAAGTCAATTGAGTTGTTTTTTTGTGTGTTTTTTGTGTGTGTGTGTGCACGTGTGTTTTTTTTTTTTTTCCGTTTCTACAGGCCCATTATTACAAAAATATCAGGATTTAAAAGCCTTTTTTGTCAACATGTCAGCATGAAATCTTCAAATTTATTATAAATACATTTTTTATAAAAGAATCTTCAATTAAATATTTTCATTAACATGTTGTAATCAGAATGAATTAAAAACATTGTGAGTTTCTGAAAAAAGCTCTGCTATTATTCATGTAAATTAACTCCACCCCCAACTAAACCCTCCCCAGCCCCGCCCCCTCCAAAGAAAATTGGTCAGATGAAAAATTGTCCATGGTTGGGGACCACTGAGTTACAGTGTGTTTGAACCTTCTGCTGCTCATTGTGATCCCCACCCCTACTAGATAAACAATCTACGTCTGTTTAACTTGTATTAAATCTATTTTTCTCTCTTATGTTGATTTTATTGCTTATTGTCATTGTTTACTTTTACATTGCTTGGATGTGTGATTTTAGAAAAAACATTTGGATAGTGTAAAAACTTCCTTTTATGTGAATGCTCTTTAAACATCAACACCCATCACATCTGATGTACAAACATGGTTCTGTAAATAACCATGCACTTAAAGACTCTTTCTGCCACTAAAAGTAAAACTTTTTGCAAATTTGAATTTTATGGCACATTTATGAAAATCTTTTTTATAGCATATATGTTACCAACATAGTGGGGTTAATGTTAGGTACAGCAAAAGTAACCCAAACATTTTTGATGATAGAATGAGATTCTCTGGATCAGACACACATGACCCCAAGGTGACCACAGTCCATGCCAAACATCAGCTGGAGGGATCTAAAGATCTCAGCACTGGGTTGCAAAGCAATGGAACTGAATTCTCTGAAATGATGGAAGGCCATTCAATCCATTTCGTGTGAACTGGAGTAGACTTTATAAACCACACTATTGCTCTTGTGGCTGAATGCAAGCAAACCTTCATAAAAATGTTGCAACATCTAGTGCAGGTGTTCTCAACTCTGGTCCTGGAGATCTACCATCCTGCAGACTTCAGCTCCAACACTAATCTAACACACCTGATCCAGATGATGAAGGCCCTCAGGGCTGCCTGAATACGAGAACCAGGTGTGTTGGATCTGAACTCTCCAGGCTGGTAGATCACCAGGACTGGAGTTGGGGCCCCTGATCTAGTGCAAAGCCGTCCCAGAAGAGTAGAGGCTGGAGCTGCAGCAAAGCTGTGGGTTTACTTGTTAATATATTAGATCTTTGAAGACATGTTGGATCAACAGCTGCCTACAAACTTTTAGATACATGGTGTGATTGAAAAATTTGCCCTTAGCTGTAGGTGAATTTAAGGTCAGTTGGTTCAGCAAAGGGCCTCCATGGTTTTTTCCCTGTAATTAACAGTACACTATAGATCAGGGGTGGGACAAAATATTGATTTGATGATATATCATCATCCTTGCTTGTACGATATGATAATCAATATGCAAATTCAATATTTTAATTAATGAACATTCCTCGCCAATTTCACTCGCCAGAGTCACTACTTCGCGTCTCCTCTGGGTGGCCCGGTTCAAACGAATGCAGGAAACTTAGATGGAATTTGAATAGGAAGTTACCAACAGGAACATGGCAGAGAAAGCCAGTCTGAGAGATGCCCCAGACACATTTAAATCTAAAGCCTGGGTCCACTTTGACTTTTATAACATTGACAGAACAGACCATGTATCATTTCGTACCAGGCCGCATTCTTCCACCTTTTTTACACATTTGTTTTGTGTAGTGATAAATGAAGCCTACAAGAGAACCCTGTTAATGTGAATAAATAAGATATCATTGGAGAGCTTCTTTAAAAAAGGGGAAAGACAATAATGCAAGGGCATAGAATTGAGTATCTAGCATTTGCAGAACTGTGCTCATCACTAAAAACAAAAATGTAGTGCTCCACGAATGTCCAATATAATGCGTCTGTGTCTGTCAACTTTTGTTAGTGCAAAAAAGGTTCAAATTTAGACAGATGTTATTGTATTTATTTTACTGTTTCATTATTTTTATTATAAATGAATATTATATTTCAGTTCTGTTATTTGTATACTGATGTATGAAAGATATGTTCTGGCTGAAGTACAGAATACAGAATACATTCATTAACATATAATTGTAATCAGAATGGATTTAAAACATTGTGAATTTTTGAAAATAGCAATGCTATTATTTATGTAAATGACCACCAGTGTTTCTGTCATGTATCCCTATATCATTGTCTTGCAAAATGTCAGTTATCGCAGAATCGCTGTATTATCTGAGTAAAATTAGCTGAGTTTGACCTCACAGATGCCAGTTTGTGTGCGTGATGAGTGTGTGTGTCGGCATTGCCGAGAGCAGAAGCAGAAAAGGTCACACTCAAGCTCTGGCGTGCAAACCCTTTCCAAACACAGCCTTCTAAGGTTAAGCTAAAGCCAGCAAAAAGAGAAAAAAAAAGAAGACAACTAGCTTCTCCACAAATTCACTCAGTGACATCATCAGCTCGGGCCGTGAGTGATTTTTTCCCCCCAATTTTTTTACACATTAGCGTCAGAGTGAGTCACGTTTAAATAACAGGCCTCAGGAAAGAGAGAACGGATGCACACCCTTAACTACAATCAGTATGGGCTCTGATTGGGCTCCAGTAATGTACGCTAATGTAAGCACATTTCCACTTGGGTTGAAAATGAATTCCCTTTATGGCCCACTCACATCGGCCAGGGGGGATGATTGCTAGAGAGTGTGAGTACCTTTTTTTGTTTTTTTGGGGATTGATTGTGGTCTACATTATCTGTTCATGTTGGACGGAGAGGAGGCTTGGTTAAACAAAACCCTCATTTCAAATGTTCCTGAATGCATATTAGCATAATGCTTCTGCTAACCCTTTGACTCCCATTCCACCATGTCACTTCATGTGTCTTTGAGCTTTGGTGAGGTATACGAGATCGCTCAAACAAGAGGTCGCTTCAAGAGGTGGTCCGAGGTTTCTCCAAGACACATTCGGCAACCAGAAAAACCATGATGTACCATGATAGCACCCCCTGCTGTTCTGCTAGCAGATATTTCCAAACCGCTGCCACTTAATACAGTCATCAGTGCTCCTTACGCTCATCTCCTGACATGAGTTTCTCCTTTGAATGTTGGATGTTGGATGAGTCAGTAGCTCATAGTCAAGAATTTTTTCCTTTAAAGTGCATTTTAACACCTGACACAAAGCAGCTTTACAAAATACAGGTCAGCAGCCCTAATGAACAAGCCAAGGTGACCAAGGCAATGAAAAACTGGGAGAAGAAACCTTGGGCAGAGCCAAGACTCAGAATGGGAGCTCTTTGAAATTATAAACCAGAATGAAGGCCAAAAGAATCTGTTTATGGAGATGACATTAGCTAAGAATCTAAGGCTTGGAGCAATATATCCAGCTTATTAATATGAAACATATGGAGTAAGAGAGATTGTCCATGGTAGCTAAAGTAGTCTGAGAGGTGAGTAAGAGACCCCAAAGATAAATGATCTGGACTTACTACGGGGTTTTGTTCCTTAGATGCGTCATAAGTTGAAATTTCTATACAGATGTGTCTACGTGTGTAATTCCCTGGGGCCATTCCTCTTTCAGTCCACCAGAGGGAGACCCTCACCCACCTGAGGCTTTGTTCAGACCTTTTCTGAGCATTTTATTATATTTACTTTTACTTTCACTTTCACACCATAAAAAAGGGGTTCAGGGCAGCACCACAACCACAAATCATTGTAAGTCGAGTGCATCATAAGTTGAGGACCAACTGTACCTTGTGTACAGATGGGTCATGATGACTGTCAATCATACTGAGGGCAATGACACAGGTGGTCCATTGTTCTAACAGCCTTTCTTGTAAATTGGTTGTTGTTCTAAAGTGTAATTGCATATTGACAGTAATTAGATTTCAGTGTCATACTGAATATAAACATAAATATATTAATTCCAGAAAAAGATCTGGGGCTATTAAACATACTGAGGGCTGAAGCCCAGCAGCCTTGGCCTAGTCACACCTGTGGCCATCACTCGTACCAACATGGCCGCCTGTTAGCTCATTTGACAGAATTGACTGTTAGTTCTCCTCCAAGCGTGTTGAAGCTGTCCAAGGACATTGTGTTAGTTTGATGTGGAGTTTGTTTGGACAAAAGCAAGAGCTAAACTCGACATTTATCGACATGATCAGATAAAACCATGTAAATATAAATGTAAATTGTGCAGATACACTTGCTTACTAATCTCGCCTTGATTACTGTCATTCCCTCATAACTGGTCGTCTTCTCTAGTCCCTTTAAAAACACCAGTATATATTCAGGACTGATTCCAGAACTCTCAATCATAGTAAATGCTTGTCACATTACTATGTCACTCTCATCTTCTTCCAACTCCACTGGCAACCAATCCAATCTTGTGTGAAATTTCAAATACTTCTTCGCACATCCAAAGCCCTGCACAGCCTCACTGCTCTGGACTTCTGTGCTCTTCTTGTACCTCACTCCTCCTCCCGCTCCCTGAGGTCCTTTAGTACCAATCTCCTGACAGTCCCCCCATACTGGTCTTTTAAATACAGAAAACTACTGCCCCTAAACTTTAAAACCTTTCTCAATCATCAGTTCTTTTCTTCATTTCTTTCCTCCTTTTTAAAAGATACTTGCCTTTCTACATTCCTCTCACTGTCCAAAAGCTTGTGGTTAATGTTTTCTACTCTAAATTGCCCATAGGTATGAGTGTGTGTTGTCTGTCTCTTTGTTACCCTGCAATGTTTTTGGCCTCCAGTACAGGATGTACCTGCATTGTGCCCATAGTCAGCTGGGATTGGCTGGATCAGCAGTTTAGATGTCAAATGGATATTAAATATGATATCTATTTTAATGGCTGAACTATGATGTTAATTAGTGCTGGTTCTTACTGATCGATCATCTTAGAACCACTAAAACGTGTTTTCTGGAAACTCGAGCACATTAGGCAGAGTAGCCGGCCTGTTTGGAGACGCTGGCCTGCCCAAGGCTTCATTCTGTAGTCATGTTTCATGCCCAGCATGGCCTTTCCCTACTGTGCTGAAAACCCACCCACTGGCCACTGCCTGGTCAGACAGTGTCCAGCCAAAGTCCTTAAAAGACTTGTTGGCTGTTCTCTCTGCAACAGTGCCACCCTCCTCTCTCTACACAAACACATGCCGGAATGTGGCGGGTGAGGGAAATGGTGGGGGTGGGAGTGAGGAAAATGAGGTGGAAACTGAGGGCAAATAACAGTGTTTTCATGCACAGCAGCAAAGTGGGAGTAGGGAGGTTTGGGAATCTGAGGTTTTCATAAGGGGTTGGGGTGGTGGAGTGTGTGTGTGTGTGTGTGTGTGTGTGTGTGTGTGTGTGTGTGTGTGTGTGTGTGTGTGTGTGTGTGTGTGT
>JBBIGC010038377.1:0-11888 GCA_037576955.1 Lepidarchus adonis
GGGACTCGCCTCATTTAATGCTATATATTCATTTGGTCTGCACCATGTTTCTGTTATACATAGTAAGTTAAATTTCTAGCAGCAAAGCTAATCAGTCCATTTCACTGCTCTTACACTTTTAAGTAACCCAGTCTGTTTTAATGCAGTTTGTCCATATGAAAAAACAAAAACAAAGTGTCCAGAGCATGCCAGACCAACAGGCGTCAGTATAACCTTAACCATAGAGCAATGTTGACCAGTCAGAAGCCTGAAAAATCAGATCAGTGGCTGCATCAGAATAATGGAGTAACATTCTTTCCTGTGCACATTCCTTTTGACTGATCTGGTGGCCAGAAATACATACATCCTTTCCTACCTGTAAACTCTGTCACCTGAACTGTAGCTCATGGCTTCGCTAAATGTATATGTGTAAGTATATTGTACATGTAAAATACCATTTTCTGCGTGTGTCCATCATCATACAAAACCAACTGATGAAGAAAGGAGGTAATGAGGAACATTTTGAGCATACACGCCAAAACTTCTACACATCAGCACTAAAAAGAACTGAAAATCAGAAGTCAAAAGTCAAAAGCTCCCTTTCCTGTGTCCTCAGTGTTTGGATGTGGTTAAAAGGTAAAAAAAAATTATTTTTTAATAAAATAAAATATAAAATCATATTATGTGTGAACAAAAAGCATGAATTAAACAAAAAATAAGTTATGTATATGATAATTACAGGTCTATCATTAGCAACATTAGCTTTATTTCATATAAAAACAACTGAAGATACTTACCTTTTTATTTATTCTACTAACCTACTAAAACATTAACATAGTGATACAGGCTGATATCATTCTCCCAGCCATCCCAAAGCAGAACTAGGCTGACATGACATAAAAAAAGAAATGGTCAATTGCAATGATTTTTTACAGCTTTTAATCATCAGCTAAAATATCACAATTTAACAGTCCTATTAATTAGAAACATTCTAGTTAACTCTAGTTAACAAAAAATTAATATTAATATAAAAAAACAATTAGAAATGGCAACACATGTTACCAGAACAATAGCCAGCATCAATAGTTACTTTAACACATTTTATTGTGAAAATTCTCATTACATTAATAAAATAATGACAAACGTTTGCTTTTTTCCATGAAATACTGCAGGAAGATAAGTGTACTTACAGAAAATGGGTTGTAAGTTGCTCTAAGAACCACACAAGGGAGTAATAAAGCTATTAATATTATCTTAACGTCTTCGGACTTGTCAACACTGTGCAGTAGTGCAAGTATTGTTTAAATTATGAATGTAGTCTACTACCTACGTTATTCACAGATAGATATACAACAATTTCACATTATTTAATCACAGGATGACAGAAAGTTAGGTAGAAGTAGAAGTCTGGTACTCAGCGTCATGTTACACTCTCAGAAAAAGTGGTTTAAATGTAATTTAACCATTGTTTTGCTGGATCTTCCCAATATGGCAACCATAACGGGCCAAAAACTATGGAAATCTGTTTTTTTTAACAAAAATATCCAGTGTGCTGTGAAGTTCTAGAGACCACATTACTTTGAAATAAACATTTTTAACGTTTCTGATGGTGGATTTCTATCTTGGATGATAACAGAACTGTTAGGAGGCAAATTGTCAGTGACAAAAGTGTATAAGAAGTGTGTATAAGAAAGAAGCACAACTAGGTCTCATAGTGCAAAGAGCACTGCAGCAATATGCTGAAGTAGGCCTGTATAAACTAGGACTCTGCAGCTTTGGCTGTTGGACAGAAGAACCATCTGCTTTAACAAGGAGATTAAATAAAACATCTCTTCTCTTGCTGCCCATGGATTTCCTGTTGGCTCAGAACATAGATTGCACAATGTTTGCTCTCTTCTCCAGTGTAACAGCTTCAAAAGCTTGGGGCCACTCACTAAATTAATAAATTTTATTAATAAACCCTTGAAATACTAGAGGTGGGAGAAAAAAATCAATTCGGTGTAATATTGTGATGTTTGTGGTACAATATTATATTGAAACAGCATTGCTGTATCAATCTTTATTTAATACTATTTAATGATAAAACATGAATAGACTTTTGTTGTGGTGCATTTACTATGATAACCTTGCGTAAGAGTAAAAACTGGAAGACCAGTATGAATTTATTTTCATGTGAAATGGTCATAGAATCAGTTGCATGAAGAACTACCAAATGATGAATCATTTCACTTTAATAAACAGAAGTCAGAATTTCATATACTGTATGTGATTTTACTGTATCCTTAATCTTAAGAAACCGCTCCCACACTTTGCTTCTTTTTGAGCTTTCAACCATAGATCTCCCTATTGGCAAAATTCTGCCCCGTTCAGGTTAAGTGGTGAACTTATTCTAGTCCCTTAAAAATGTAAATGGAAAATCAACAACAGAATTTATCCACTGAATTATTTGTTATTTGTGTAACAGATGAAGTGTTAACACAAATTAGTACTAAACAGCTTATGTTTTCTTATAAAGGGTGAATACTTTGGATGATTGCACCACTAACAATGAGTCCCATTAAGAATTTTTTATTTATTAGTCATTTTAAAATCAGCTATTGCTCTGTTCATCACTCTGGACTTTTTTTTGTCCATTATTTGTTCGTTTTAGAGTTGATTGACAGATGATTCCAAACTTTTAAAAAGTTGTATACATGACTCTATATTCAGTATTAACTTAAAAAACTGAACTCGCCATGTTAATCTCATGTAAAACCCAAGGGTCCAAAAAGCAAAAATGTGGGTCATTCAAACTAGGACTGCACATATTGTATTGTTATGGTTCATCACCATCAAGATATTAGCATTTGCAGTGCTGATAATAAGAAAATATACTACAAGCATCTTAGCCAATCACCAGTCTGATGAGTGCATTTACATGCATCAACAAACAAACATACTGTTAAGTTCATTATACCACATTATAAAGCCATATAGACAATACACAATATTTCGTTTGCATCCTGTAACACTAATTTCAACTATATCTGACTTATTGAGTCCAGCACACAAAGCAAAGCATTCAACATATCAATCTCAGTTAGATTCTTCAACGTTTTCAGAAATGGCAGGTTTAACTAGAACACAATAGCTGAGAGACCATTACAGTAGATATGTATTCATCAAATAAATACCTTCATGGTATGAACATTACAGCTTGGTGCATGCAGTCAGATGGGAATATGAGGCCTGTGAAGTGTGTAGACTGAAAAACGTAATGTGGAATCAAGTGCATGTTCCACTTCAGCTATAAGCTGGTAGCAAGTTGCTAAGCTAATTGGTTCCTGAATAAAAATGTTTAAGCTAATGAAGTTCCCAGTTGGCAAAGTGCTCCCCGGCTGTTCCCTCCCCACATTTTCAGAGGGAGGGGGTGTATGGCAGGGCTTAAGGTTTTAATGTTTGATTCAACCCTTTGTGTGAACCAAACCGCCATTTTGTATGGAAGCACAATGCGGTCAGATAGCTCATCACAATGTGAAATCAATATGCTGAAATGACTTACTGTGTGTAAAACACTGCTTACTTTCTTGATTTTTTTAACCTACTGCTTTGAAGTAATTATATAAGTTTTTAACTTAATATCGTAAAATTATTGACGCCCATTTCCAATAAACGACAGGTTTGAAGAGATGTCGCAACAAATAGACGCCGGTCTTCAATAGTAGCCCCGCCCCAACTTTCATGGGCACACATGTCTGTGAGCTTTCACTTTCTACCTCCATGTTTCAACTGAATTTATTCTCTAAAAGGTGAGAAATGGCTTAAAACAAACCTCTGATTTCTGAAGACAGTTAAATGAGTGTAACGTGTGTAATTACTCATTTCTGTCGCGATATCTGAGGATTATTGACAGATATTAAGCGGCTCTGTTTAAACGCTGCATTCGGTGCTAAACCACGCCCACAATAACAGCAGCCAATCACAGACAAGTATCACCACCGAACAGACAGAGGGATGATTTTAGTCGTGAAGTTTTATCTTCTGTCTAAATAAATGAGAAGAAGCTGCAGGACATTTTGTTGTTTTAAATTATATCACCATTCGGTCTGTGAGGAGAATAATAGCCCGTCTCCAACAAACGCCTGAATATTTTTTAAAATATTGCTATTGGAAGATATACTGTAACTGAAATAAAACTGCTTTAGAAAAGTCATTATTTGAACATAAGTCTCAAGAAAATAAGACATTAGTTTGTGTCAATATTTCAAGGCAATAAGTCATTCTTATTAAGTCAAAACTGTAGCATAATGCTGCTTGAACAAAGCAGGTGATGAAAAGTAGGTCTCCTTTGCCTTGGTGGTGGAAATGACTTCCAACGTTTTTACAATGTTTTAAATTACCTTTGTCGACAACTAGAAAACTACAAATAGAGTAACTGAAATGTCTTATTCGTTCAACAGTGTTGACCACTGCATCTCTCAATACTTAAGTGCTAAAGGTAGCTCCGTCCTTTGCTCATCCATCCTCCCTCCCTGGACCTTCAGCAACAGGGAGAAGAAGTCTTCATCATCCATAGGGCCTGGGGCCACACTCCGCTGCTCTTCCAAACGGCCTTGGGCCTGTGGGAGAGAGAAGACCAAAAGAAATACACTGAGTGAATGAGAAGTTAGAATTAGCACATGTAGCATTTTTAGCTGAATTCTGCTATCAGTTGATGAAAGAATAGTCTTGCCAAAACTATTTATACAATATCCCCTCCAGCCAAAATGTAGTCCACCAACTTCTGTTACTGTTGCCATTGTCCTTACAATCTTGAATCTTGTTCATACTTTCATTTGTTATCTCTGAGGTAAAAACACAGATCAGCCAAAACATTAAAACCACATGCGTAATATTCTGTAGGCCCCGAACATCCAGCCAAAACAGCTCTGATTATTTTTGTAGTGTTTTTGGACACACGTCTATCAGCCAGCATTCACTTTTTGTTTTACAGTAGCTCGTCCGTTCAGAACAGTGAGCCATGACCCTGACGCTGGTTCAATGGCTGTCCTTCCTTGGATCACTTTTGGTAAAAAAGTCCTAAGTCTGCACATCTAGAATATTCCACAAGACATGCTGTTCTGGAGATGCTCTAGCCATCACAATAAAGCCCTTGTCTAAGTGACTCAGTTGCTCATCAACTTCAAGAACTGACTGTTCACTTGCTGCCTAATATATCCCAACCAATTTAACAACATAATCAGTGTTATTGATTTTACCTGCCAGTGGTTTAAATGTCCTGATTGATGTATGTGGTAATTACGGCAGCTTGCATTCATATTTATGGTCATGCTAACAAAGTGAATAGCTGAAAAGCAGTGTTGCTACAAGGCTACGAGGCTAACATAGCTAAAACATAACGGCTGCTTGAAAAATACAAGTTTAGCAACATCTAAATCACCACGCACTTCCTTTAAATCGCCTTGAGGTTACTTGGAACTTGCTAATGTGGTTTTTGACAATGTGTTTAAAGCCATGCATGAAGTAAAGATGAAACTCACACCTCATAGTGGCTGCTACAGTTTTCACCATGTGATGTACTGTTTTTAGAAATAGGTTTGTCAGAAAGCACACGTGCTAGTAAAGTGCGATAGTCTGATCAACCATTTCTTTAAACCGTAGGTAGAGTGAGCAGGACTTATAATTACTCGTTAGACACTCTTCAATATGCGCCAATGAAATTTTTAAAGCAAATAGCTGGACGGCTAATATGTCCGGGCTGCTAATCTACATTCAAAGCGATGGGGAAACCTGTGTAAATTAGCTTCTCTGCTAAATAATCAGGCTTATCTGAAACAATAATAGCAGCCATTTTGAAATCTTAAAAATCATCCCCACTTTTTTCCATTTTATTTATATTTATTTTTTTATATTTTATTTTTGATTATTTTGTTTTTATTTATTTATTTTTTTGTGATTGCCTTTGTATTTTTGTCTCTATGTGCAATCATAGCATGCACAATTTCTTCCAGAATCAATAAAGTTTTTATGATTCTGATTCTGTTTTTCTTTGATGGATGTGTATATGATTAAAGCAAGTCTATAAGCTTTCATAACATCACTTATGTTTTTTTTCGCTTTATTGATCCAGCCCAAAATTAGAAAAAGCTTGAAGTTTTTAATTTTGTCTGTACTTTTATCCATTTTTGTTTCTAGCATGAACAACCTTCAAAATGACGAAATGTTGGTAACATTTGAACTGAAATCAGATGATGTACTTGTGAGGTGAGAATCATGTTGTAGAGCTCCTCCTTGGGTGCTGGTCTGGGAACAGTCCTGGTGGCCTCTGGGGCCTTGCAGCTGCCTTTCCTTGATTTGGCTTTGGCCTGGGGAGCGGCACAGGCGTCATCGGGGGAGGCGGTGGAAGGTTGCTGGGGCTCCGGGGACAAGGGGACTGGAGAAAGGCTCTGGAAATCTGCTCGCTGGTCATCCAGCCGACGGCCCTGGGAGGTTGCCAGGAAGTCAAAGAACTCCTCCTTCTGCAGCGAGGTCATGGAGGAGAACATCACTGTTTGGGAGTGATATAAGAGGACTAGTGTGAATGGCAAAGCATATTAACCCTGTTATTACAGAATAGTGTATGGCTTATTGAAACAAACTGAGAAATGATGTGTAAAGTCTGGAGTCTAGGAGAGAAGGAGTTTTATTATAGATATTTTTAGAAATATGGGCTCAAATGACGAGAACGGGGTAATTAAATGAGAAGGGCTCACACATAAGATCTTTTTCTTTTTATACTACAGTTATAATTCGTTTTTACATGACCCTTCCCCAACATTTTGGCTTTTTAGTTACTGTGCCTTTAAGACTGACATGTAAATGAACACAAGACTGACAAGGCTAATGTAACTTCTAAGAAACTGACACTTATAGAGCATTAGATGCTTATACAGACTATATGTCTAAATCACCACACACTTTTAAACCACCTTGAGGTTAACAAATTTTCTTAAGTAGTTTCCGACACTGTGTGATACACAATCATTAATCTATGCAGAAAATATGCAGTTTTAACTATGTAATATACTTAATTTTTGTAATATACCACATAATTTTACAGAGAAATAGTGTTGGAAACCGTGTTGGAAGTGACTGAGAGAACTTGACTTGATGAACCGTTCATGAAGAACATGGCTACACCAACAGGACTCCTGTGATTAATGAACAGGCAGAAGTGTTGGATCACCTTTCTGGCTGTGCCGGGGGGTGCTGGGTTCTGAGTAACACCTCCTCCGTCCCTCCAGTCTGAAAGAGCAGCGCTGGTCATTTAGCCGTCGGCCCTCCTGCAGTGTGCACAGCAGCTCATACAGAGTGTCCGGAAAATCTGGGGACAACCTGTGGTCCTGGAGACAGCATGCAAAAGGTCACATGATCACGGTCATCCATTTCAAAACCTTACCCAATTACTCAAATCTACCTGCTGAGAGGATAGTATGGCTTCAGGTTAGGAGCTCGTTCTGTCCTCAGAACTGGGATTGAAAATTGCTATTTTTGCAGAATACTGGGAGCCACTGTAGATAAAGCTGTATTAATTAAAAAATAACAGAAACAGTGCCCTAATTCAGTGGTCCCCAACCACCACAGACTGGTACCGGGCCGTAGAGCATTTTGTACTGGGCCGCAGACCGGTTCTGAGCTGTACCAAATATTTAAATAATTTTTTTTTTTTAAAAAAACAATCTCAGTCCATAGCATCTAAGTGTGTTCGAGACGTTATTGGCACATTTCAGGACAACGCTGGATTCTATTCTATTTTATTTTGTAATATAATAATAAATGTGAATCCACTGTGTAATTATGTAACTTTATTAGCTGCGTCTTCCTGAAATGCCCCCACAACGTCCTCCTCTCTGTCGCAAATGTGCTCTGGTCGCTATAGTAACGCGTAAACCTTTTTTTTTTGGTCTTATTATTTTATTTTGTTTTATTTATCCAGGGCTCTCAAGTTTTGATGTTTGCTGGGAGTGAGATTTTTTTTTCTGGCGGGTTGGGGGGGATGGGGTTCCATCGACCCGGCATTTAAAAAAAAAGTACAATATCTGCTATATCAAATACACGTTTTATTTATCCTATAACAAAGAAAAATACTGTAGTGGCCATTGTCTCTTCACAATATTCATGCTGCATTAAATAATTTAAACTTAGTGAAAAAAAAAAAAATAAAAAAAATAAATAAATGTGGGCCCCAAATAACAAATAACTCAAATATGAAAATTGTGAATGGAGTCAGAGTCTCTATGTGGAGCTGCTCATTTGTGAGTCTGAAACGATATTTAGTTTTAATTATGTTCATTGTGGAGAAAGCTGCCTCGCAGTTCTGTGTGTTGAGCCAAATAATAGTGCTACTTTGCCACACTTTGCAATTTTTCCTTATTTTTCTTTCTTTTTCCATCTCACCCGTCTTCTCCTCAACTTACTGCGTTTCAGTCGTCTGTATCTCTCACTCAGTTGCCTGTATCACTTCCTTAGTACTCATGTATTTCAGCAGATTGTCTTGCCTCTATCTCTCTCATCTGTCTACCCTCGGTGTAAAGTCGCAATATTTACCGCCAGGAACGCGCACACGTGATTGGCTGAGGGGCGTTACTGGGATGGCTTAACTTGCATCTAATTGGTCCGTGCGTTCCCTCAGCTGCTAAACCACTACCGGAAAGCGTGAGAAATGCCATGTGTGGCGTGTGAGCGTGTGAACTTGTTGAAATGCGTGTGTCTCACGCTCAATGCGTGAGACTTGAGAGCCCTGATTTATCCACGAAACCTTAAAGGCTGGTCCTCGAAAATATTGTGACATTAAACTGGTCAATGGCGCAAAAAAGGTTGGGGACCTCTGCCCTAATCAACTGGGGGCTGTCATGGCCTAATTGTTAGTAAAGTTGGTTTAATTCCCATAAACAATCAACAATGCACCCAACCCCCTGCTGCTCCCAGGGCACCGCTACAGTGGCTGCCCACTGCTCTACACGTGTGTGTAAATGCATCAAAGCCTTTGGGATTAATACTGTTTATTACATGTCTCTACAGAACGCAGACAAACACTCCATTGAATTTGAATGGGAAGGTGTCCTGGAGGTGTGGCATTATTTTGGGCTTCAGATTTGCAGTTTTATATCACTCCGCCATTAGCACAGTTAGCTAAATAGATGAAGGTTTCAATATAAATGTTAAAATTGTCAGCGAATATGTAACATTAGAGTGCTGAACGCAGGCAAAATTTAAAGATCAGAAAAAGCAAAGATGCACGTTGCTGAAGGAAGACCGGGACTATTTTTTCTCAGCGCAAGCCACAAAGCTATATTTCCTTAGTACCTGCCACAAAACTGAAATAAAAATGTAATATTAATAATTTGAAAACGTTTATTATCCGTATAATAAGCAGGATATACATTGTGAGATGGCCGTTGTGGGAAAGTAAATCCCTTTGTGGCCCAATTAGGATTTATTTATTTTATATCACAATACATTATCTCTTGCATAATAAGAAAATAAATAAATAAATAGGGCTCGTTAGTATAAGTTCAGGAGCACTACAAATACCCGTGGTTAGGACCTTGCTCTTGTAAACCAAGGATCGCGGGTTCAAGTCCCGGCCCAGGCACCACAGAGGTTCCCCTGAGCAAGGTACCGTCCTGTTACACTGCTGCTGGGCGGTTATTAATAGCTGCCCGCTGCTCCATGCGTGGATGACATATTTCATTGTGGTGCATTTTATGCGATGACGTCACTTTCACTTCAAGGGTAATAATGTTGGTTTAGTACCTTTAATTAGGGTACAGGACAATATTCCAACTGCATATATTTTTACGTTACACTGCAAATGATGTGAAATGAAAGTGGAGGGTTAGCATTTGAGATTTACACCTTATTGAAGCTGTCAGGGTCTATTTACACTGTTTGGACTTTGGGAGACTACAGTTTACCTAGATACCGTTGTATCCTGACAGTGTAAAAACAATATTCGTCTACTTAAAACATTTAAAGTTAATCTGTGCCTGTTTGGTTATTTGAAAACTACATATTATGGTGCATTGTGGGATTGTATGCTATGTTTGAACACTATTTTAAAATGGCGGCCTCCTGAAAAAGCTCAGTCTCTGGTAAGTAGAACATTATTGTGTTTGAACCTGACTGTTTTGTGTGCTGTTACCTTTTGCTGAGCATCTTCAGGGCTTAGACGGTCTCTCTGCCTTAGTTTAGCTGAAGTCTGCAGGTCAGGAACAGCATGGAGCTTTTCTTTAGCATCTACGTCCATCTCCAGAAGAGGTCCTTCCATCTTTTCACCTGCTTCCTTCTCCTCTATTGCCAATCCAACTCCAGCCTGGACAGTTTCCTCCTCAGAATCCTTACAGTTCTCCGTTCCTGACGCTTGTGCGTTCTCGTCTTCCAGTGCTGCTGTTGGACCTGTTGGACCTCCCTGCTTTTCCCCTTCTTCCTCTTTTACTTTTGTATTCTCGTGCTCACTCTTTCCTTCATCTTCTACAGCTTTAGTATCTTCACTTTCTTCTACACTCCCTTCAGTTCCACTGTCGTCTCCTTCCACGTCTTCGTCGGCCCTCTTCACCCTCAGTACTCCTTTCCCTCTGGCTGTGTTGTTTATCAACTCCTCCGGCTCGTCCCCTTCTTCCAGAATGAGAAGGGGCTCCAGATGCTCCTCCACTGGGCTTTCACATTTGACCTCCATGCAGTCTGTGTCAGCGTCCGCTGATCTGTCCCTCAGTCATCAAGAAGATATGGGAACCTCAAGTAAGTCAGAGTTTGGGGAATTCTTATTTTGAGAGTTTTATAAATGCAAGGCAAGTGGGAGTGAGTGTTTTTTTGTTGTGTGTGTTTTGAATATATTCAATAGCATAAATATTTGTACAGTACATTGCCAAGCTGCTCAGTAAAAACAGTCCCAGAGGTTTCATGTTTCATATTTTGCTTACTCCTCATGACAATGTGAATTGTATTAGATCAGATATGCTACACTGGCAACAAATATCAGGATCATTGCATCCCATGGGCTTCCATAGTGACATTTTACCAAAAAATTATCATCACGACTGTAACAGCAGGCCTTTAGCCTTCCTGACATATCAAGCAAACGTTTTTAGTGCTCTTTTTAGGCCCTCTTACCTTCCTCCACTCCTCCAGAAGTTAACGTATAGATCCTCTGAAGCGTAGCTGATGTCTACAACCCTCATGGGCTTCACCTCCTTGAGCAAACACAAGGCAACTGCCACATATCGAACTCAAACCCGTTCAAACGTTTCTTCTCAAAAGCAATTAATTATAGACTTGAAAGCTGACTGTGCGCTCGTGTGGAGTCGTTCTGTTTCACACTCGGGCTGCTGAGTTTCTTCCTGTTCCTTTCTCAACCCTGACCCACCCCTAATGACATGGCCCATCATGTTTGATAAAAAAAATTCAATAATTTCTTCTCTGGAAGAAAACGAATGAACTTACGTGAAGAACTAAATGGATCAGCTTTAATGGCTTGGCTGCTTGAGAGGACGCAGGCAAATACCTGCATGAATTTGTGCTTCAATTCTGCTCATACTTCACCGTCCTTGAGCAGCTGTAGAAAGAGAGACATGTTGAAACTAGCTGCCTGTTTGTTTGACAGAGGCAACAGAACCTGTGGTTTTGCAGGCTTCCTGTTGTCTCACAGCAAAAAAGAGAACTACGCTGTAACACCGAGACGAGCGGCGCTAAGATGAGGCTGAAGCATAAGAAAGAGACGTATGTGGCTTAAAACAGTGGTCACCAACCTTTTTCGCACCACGGACCGGTTTAATGTCAGACAGTATTTTCGCAGACCAGCATTTAAGGTGTCGAGGATAAAAACAACAAAATAAAATGATACAACCAACACAAAAACTGTGGTATTTTGTAAATATAATAATAAAGGTGAA
>JBBIGC010038386.1:0-11888 GCA_037576955.1 Lepidarchus adonis
AGAGAGAGAGAGAGAGAGAGAGAGAGAGAGAGCGACACAGAGAGAGAATTATTTAGTTTATGTATACATACAATTTCTGAATACAAAAATTACTCATTCTAAAAAACTTAAGCCTGTCCATCAATGTGGCAAATGAAGAATTCCATTTTTATGTGCAACACTGGGCTTGGATCAAATATATTTTTATTGTATTAATGATAATAACTGATTTTGTCAGGCTCTACTCTATTTTAATTCATTCAGTTACAATGTCCTGAAACTAGGCAAATCACATTAATATGAGCACATTTCAAGATGTGTTACATTTAAGAATTTTTTTCTTGGATAAGTTCTCAGCTCACTTGCAGTGGTGTCATTGATGGGTTATGTTGTCATCAAAG
The DNA here is from genome assembly GCA_037576955.1 of Lepidarchus adonis. Taxonomy (NCBI): domain Eukaryota; kingdom Metazoa; phylum Chordata; class Actinopteri; order Characiformes; family Lepidarchidae; genus Lepidarchus; species Lepidarchus adonis. The sequence goes on from JBBIGC010038386.1 coordinate 381, forward strand.
TAATGGCAGTGTTTGCTTTGGGTAAGGAAAGCCAGTATAAGCCTCTTAGCAGAGAACTGCATTATCCTCTCTGCTTTTCAAGATGCTTATCATGTGTGTTGGTTTTACTGAAGTCTTACAGGTGAAACCTCAATGTGTCTGTTTGAGGAGAGAGAGGGAAGTAAGCCATTACTAACATTATTTTGGAGTATTTAATTTTTTTTAAAGGTTTAGGTTTTCACTTCTACAAATAGCAGCATAGGGCATTTTGATTCTCCAAGAGGCAGAAGTAGATGCATTTGGGTGCGTTGGTGCATTTTTAAGAAGCAGTAGTCACACCTAGATAAGGCAGTTATTTGATTTAGTGGTATCACCATGATTCCACTGTATGTACTGATTTCCCCAACTGAAGGCTGATATTAAAGGTGCAGTACAGTACGTACGCTCATTGGCCACTTTATTAGTGAAGCAGTAAAGACATGTTCATTAATGTTAAAACGAGCAACAGAATGGGAAAGAAAGGTGATTTAAGTGACTTTGAATGTGGCAGGGTTGTTGGTACGAGAAGGACTGATCTGAGTAAACTGATACACTGAGATTTTCATGTACAACCATCTAGTTTTTACAGAGAATTATAATAAAAAGGGAAACTATCCAGTGAGCGGCAGTTGTGTGGATGAAAATGCCTTGTTGATGTCAGAGGTGGGAGATGAATTTGCAGACTGGTTTGAGATTACAGAAAAGCAATCTTGGAGTTTGGTACAATAGTAGACAGCTACTATACATATTTTTTGATTCCCCTACTGCTGTGAACTATTATTTTCCTGTTTTTAACATGTTTCTTTTTGTTGACTTTCCACTGTCTGAGGCTGAGCAAAGGATTTGTAAATGCATTTGTGTTATTACTAATTAAGCTCTACTTCCATGTTTTCCCTCTATGCATTCCACTAGTTCTCAGTTCTGTTCTTTTGCTTTCTCCAACCTATTCTCTATCTTTTCTTATTACTTCTTATTACCACTGTTTTGACTAATAAGACCAGTTTCTGATTGTTTTCATTGCTATGTTTCTTATAAATCTCTTGTATATATTTTTTCTCTTCTTATTACAGTTCTTTTATGCCCATATCATGTCTGTGCATCCACAGTGTAGCATCACTTTGGCTTGTTTGTTATTGATCTGTAGTGAGGACTGCAGTGTGTGCAATATTTAGCAAAGTGCATGACCCTAACTGGTTTGTGCAGTGGCTGAATAAACATATGACTATTTTGCTCGCATTGCAATACCTGCTCACCTCTTTGTTTGATCTTGACTACATAAAGGTTGACATAAAAGGGTCAGTATGTACATGCACTGGCTACTTTATTAGGTTCAGCTGTTTAATTGCTTGATAACAAAAATAGTCAAACTCCATGCAGTTTTGCATCTAGACGTGGTGAAGACAAGTTGCTGAACTTCAAACCAAGCATCAGAATTGGGGAAGAAAGGGGATTAAAGTGACTTTGAATGTGGCACGGTTGTTGGTGTTTTGTCTGAGTATTTCAGAATTTGATGATCTACTGGCAAATCCATGCACAACCATCTCTAGGGTTTACAGATAATGTTCAGAAAAAGCAGCAGTTGTGTGGACGAAAAATGCATTGTTGAGGTTGGAGGAGAATGACCAGACTGGTTTGCGATGATAGTAAAGCAACAGCAGCTCAAATAAGCACTCGCTAAAACCAAGATATGCAGAATACCAGAATACCATGCAGAATGCCAAAATTGGACAATGCAAGATTGTCCATCCCTATATCACCAAAGTGTACCCATCTTCTGATGGCTACTTCCAGCAGGATAATGCACCATGTTTCTTTCTACAGTTTAGGGCACTTTTCCTTGCCTCTGTCGCCTTTGGCTTGCTCAGTAGGGGTTCTGACCTGGATTCTGTAAAGTTGTTTTATGACAAATGTCAGTTGTAAAAAGCTCTATGTAAATAAATATTGAACTGGTTCGAATGAGTTCACTGTACTCCAGTTACCTTCACAGTCACCAGATCACAATATAATAGAGAACCTTTGGGATGTGCAGCTGAAAAATCTGCTGCAACTGGGTGATGTTGTCATGTCAATATGCATCAAAATCTCTGGGGAATGTTTCAAACACCTTGTTGAATGCCCATAAACTCTGCTACATGACCAAAAGTATATGGACACCCAAACATTGCATCAATATCTGCTTCTTGAACTGGTAAACTGCCATGGAGGCTAAGGCTCAGTTATGCACATTGAGAGAAAAGTTACAGAAACGACTGTACCAAAAAGTACTGATTATGATAGAGTGGTGTCAGAATACACAGTGCACCATAGTCATAGATGTTGAGGGAGACCTACACAATATTAGACACATGGTATTAATGTTATGTCTGATCAGTGTGAACCTTATATGACAACCAAATTCAGCCTACATACAGTAAACCTTGATAAAAGGTTATTCCAAAAAGCATTAGTTGTCAAAAAGCTAGTTTAATCTACTCACAATTGTTTTAATGTAACTTCACTCAGCAAGTGTTATGTTAATTGAGTCCTGCTAAAATAAGCCTGTCAGTTGTTATAAAAAGCTTATGTACAGTACTGTATAGCAGTTCTGCAAAATGTTTGTTCCCATTTTCCCAGGAGCAAGTGTCTTTCTGCCAGCTAAACACAAATTATCATTACAATGAATACAAACAAAAAAAAAGTAAAAATTATGCAGATTTGGTAATCCCCCTTCAAGCAATTTCATGGATGTCTGAAACACTCTCAGCAGCAGCACTTGATTTAATGGCTAATAAAGGCCAAACCAAGTATTTTAATTGATTCTTATATTAGTGATCTGAAAAAAATAGAAAACACTTACTGCCTGTTTAAACAACTCTTAAATATACATTTCTCAGGTGCCTAAGACTTTTGTGCAGTACTGTATGTCATGTAGCCTTACAAATACTGGCCTTCAGTGAAGTGGTACAGACATTTTAGCTTAAAATCAAGTGCAACTTTCTTGTTACTTCATGTGCTATAATTGGACACAGATACATATACAGTACACACATACCCATTAAATTTAGTTTACATTTCTTTGCATACATTTTATACCAGCCAATTGGCTTTACATGTGTTTGTGATTACTCATGTGTGTACGATACCTACAGTAGGCTTGCTTCTACCATTTGGAGTCTGTAGCTGCCATTGTTCAACATTTCTCTTGAGATTCAGTTCACACACATATGTCTACCAGAATTCTATGGTATTGTTTAGAATTTATTTTTCCATCAATTATGGCAACCCTTTCATGGACCAATGCAGCAAAACAGGCCCAAATCAGAACTCTCCTACCACCGTATTTCAGAGAAGAAATAAGGCTCTTAACAATGATCTTGAATTTTCCTCCATATAGGGTTTTCCATGTACACCTGATTGCCATCCCAACAGAAAACAACAGACTTTGATTTCATCTTCAAATTACAGTCATGTGTCATTTTTAGGACACCCCATTAAAATTGTAGTTCTATATTAAGAAATGTTAAAATATCAATGTCTAATTTTGTTTTTGTTTATCTCTGAAAGTGACTACGTAAAAAAAATTAAGTAAATCACAGAAAGTGATTTAATTGCAAGTAAAAAAAAAATTAATCTTGATTTATTCTTTAAGCAAAAGATCTTAACAAAAATATGTATTTTAACTGAGGAAAAGTTAAGACACCCTACCCCTTTATAGTGTTACTCCTTTGGCTGAAATAACTGCAGTGAGATGCTTATTGTAGCCATCTACCAATCTCTGGCATTGGTCTGAGGAAAGTTTGCCCCACTCCTTAATGCAGAATACTTTAAGCTGTGATGTGTTTGAGGGGTTTCTTGCATGTCATCCCACAGCATCTCAATGGGATTAAGATCTGGGCTTTGACTTGGCCAGATCTTTTTGCAATGAGCTGATATGTGGTTAAGCAGAGAGTGAGAGAATTAATTTATATATGTTTGACTGTTCTTTATAAGGCTGACAGACTTGTCCAAGCAATGCAATGCTTCGGATGCAGTGGTGTAACGCGCCACTACTGGACTCTAGAGTAGTGGAGACTTATTCTTTAGAGTGATAAATCATGCTTCACCATCTGGCAATCTGAGTTAGGGTTTGGCGGTTGCCAGGAGAACCGTACTTGTCTGACAGCATTGTGTAAAGTTTGGTGGAGGGGGCATTATGGTATGGGTTTGTTTTTCAGGAACTGGTCTAACACCGGAGTTCCAGTGAAAGGAACTCTGAATGCTTCACCACACCAAGAGATTTTGGACAATTTCATACTCCCAACTTTGTGGAAACAGTTTGGGGATGACCCCTTCCTGTTCCAACATGACTATGCACCAGTGCACAAAGCAAGGTCCATAAAGACATAGATGAACGAGTTTTGTGTGAAAGAACTTGACTCACCTGCACAGAGTCCTGACCTCAATCAGACAGAACACCTTTGTGATGAATTAGAGCAGAGACTGTGAGCCAGGCCTTCTCATCCAACATCTGTGTTTAACCTCACCAATGTGCTTCTGGAAGAATGGTCAAATATTCCCATAAACACCTAAAGCTAGTGGAAAGCTTGCCCAGAAGTGTTGAAACTGTTACAGCTGCAAATGATGGGTCGATATCATATTAAACCCTATGGATTAAGAATGGGATGTCACTTAAGTTCATATACGTGTAAAGGCAGATGGGTGAATACTTTTGGCGCTACATCGTATAGCATAGAGTTAAGTGATCGTTTGGTTAGGTTGATTTTAGGCAATGAACCTGTATAAAAAAATTGTGAGGAAATACACTTCACAAAAAAACAGGCAAAGCTTGGCTGGGTTGTTTGCTATGAAGCTGTTTGATAAGAGCCGACCCCAACAATTTTAAACAGACCAACAATCTTTCCCTGTTAAGGATGTTAAACAAATAGGACAGAACATCTATCTACATACCTATATTACTGCAATTTAATGAACTGCTATAAAAACTCATGCTGTTAGGTGAAGCTTTGTGTACTACATTTTAAAAACATTTTTCAAGAAATATTTAATAAATAAAAGGTTAAGGTGGTTAAACAATCAAAATTAACAGATTAAAAACAAGTGTTTAATTGCCACTAGCAGAACAAATTGAAGCACAGAGCTTAGTAAAGCTGCTTTGTCCTATTTGAGAGAACCCAAAAAGCATTTTGAGATTCGTGCTGCTCTTACTGTACGTTGTGTCACTTTCATTTTTAAACCCCATAATAAAAATTCAGCTGTGATCCATCATTAGGTCCTTACGAGGAAGCATCAAAAGCTTGGTCAAAGAAAAATATAGGTAAATTCAAGCTTTCCGTGTTCTTATGCTTAAACTTGCTTTCCTGTTGAAAGGGGCTCAGGTTTCTTTATTTGTGTGGCTTTTACATTTTTAGATCTGTACTACTACACATGCACTACTAACAACAAAAGGTCTAGTCTCATAGGATTTATTTTCTCTCTTTACATATCTCATAAAAATGTCACTGGACAGAATTTCATTACACCAACAAGCTAGTAAGCATCAGTAACCTGTATAAACATTACAGGAAAAAATGTATTTTGACCTTTCCCATTTTGGTTTTTAAACTGCAGATGGTCTTCCGCAAGATTAGTGATGTAAAGCGAGAGGAAGAGGAGATGCTGAAGAGGAAAGACGAAGCCCCTCTCAATCTTCCTCCTGACCATCCAGTGCGACGCCTCTTTCAGAGGTTCCGTCAGCAGAAGGAGGCCAGACTAGCAGCAGAGCGAGCCTCTCAAGGAGAGATGGATGTGGAAAAAGGATCAGTCATGGAGAAATCCAAGGTACATGAAGTCAATTCTACAACCAGCATTGTTACTGTAACTGAGAGCCCAGCCACACCCCTGGTCTCTTCATCCTCATCATCTTCTTCTTGGTCTTCAAATCAAGCCAAACTCCATGCTCCTCTTGACCTCAGTGATAATCATAAAGGAATTAAATCTGCTGAACCTCCAAAGGGCAAAGGCTGGGGTCGGTATAAGGATGCCACAGGGAAGTCAGATCTCTCCTGGAACTCAGTTTCCAAAGCAGAGTCCATGGAAACTCTCCCAGACAGGAATAAGATACAAGATGAGCTGTCACTTAAGAAGACAGACTCGTGTGATAGTGGCATCACAAAGAGCGAACTGCGACTAGATAACATGGGGGAAGGCATGGCCCGCACCCCTCAGGACCGAAGCCCAATGCAGGCAGAGGGGAGAAGAGCCTTCAACCCCATTCCAGAGAACAGCCTTCAAGCTTCCTTCCTGGAGCTAAAGCAGGAACTGAGAGGAGACATCTGCTCACTCAATAGCCGCATGGCAGTACTGGAGGGCCAACTAGCTGAGATGCTAAGACTGCTCAGATCGAGGAAAAACCCAGGATCCTTAAACCTGCTCGAGTTACCACATCCTGAGTCACCAGACACAGACAAAGATGATATGTTCTCTTAACCATTTCCTCCTTGAATATGGCCCTTTGATGTTGTGTTGAAATGGTCTTCTTAGAGTTTATACTTATTTACCTGTGTTCTGCAGAAGCAAGTATGACTGAGAGTCATGCTGGGCATTCACTGCACTCATAATATGCAGACTTCTTTTAAGAGTATGTCTCACTGTAGTTATCAAAGTAAATCATGTTGCATAGTGTATCTGTATGGATGTTTATGTAGTCATGTGAAAAAATAAGTACACCTCATGGGAAAATAGTATTATCTCACCCTCTTTGACAGTGCCTGCAGGTAAATGTGATATACGCCAACAAATAACACACCAAATTAGCATTTTATTGTCCTTTTTAAAAGTAAATTAGGAACAAAACTCAGATCAGTCACATAAAAAGAGTAAAAACACCCTTAAATGTATCACTCATTCAAGTCTAGAAAATTAAAATCAGGTGTTCCAGATTAGTTGCCAATAATCAGAACCTCTTGCAGATTGGTACAGGCAAAGTGTATATTCACAGATTCACTTTATATTTTTGTTGAAATATTAAAATTATTGTAAAGGCTACTTTTCCTTGTGTTTTTGTTCAAGTACATGGTCTGTACATCATCTGTAGGTATGGTAAGAGGATGAAATATGTCCTTGTTCAAAAATGTTTCAAATATGTAGGTGTACTTATTTTTTATGTGTCCATAAACAATACAGCCTCATCTTTAATTATTTGTCAAATCATTTTAGATACATTTCCTCTTTTGGTAGAAATAAGAATCTTAGAAATAAGATTTAAGATTAATTGTTTTATATATTTCAGCATCAGTGAAACTAGCATCAGATGCACCAATCCATGTTTTTTAAGATTCCAATAATAGCAAAAAAAACGCACAATATATTCATTTAATATTTAAATTTGTTACAAACTACTACTACTCCTCAAATAAAATAAAGAAAATCGATTCTCTTGCTGAGCCACACAACCTAAGAACCAAAGAAGCCTGTGGTCTTGTATTGCCCAACAGTTAATGTGGTTGGTCAATAGGGGCGGGAATTGCAAGGTATCTTACAATATGATACCATACGCAATATGTGGCCCACCATAACAATAATCGATATATCGCACAACAATCACACAGCAATATAATATAAAACATGGGATGCGTTATTAATTTCATCGTGTGAGCAATGACAACAATATATCGACATTTTGGCCCAACCCTGTTGGTGAATGTGCATCGCTTAAATCGGTGTGCTAGCTCACAACCACATGAAGACAGAGGCAAAATCATTGACAAAAATATTGACAAGGTGACTGATATCAGAGGAAACATGCAATATTTTTTGTTTGTTCTATAGTACAGTAAGTGACTCACAGTTTTAGCTAGCTAGTGGTGGTAAACTAGCTTTTTGAGACTAAACTACTGACTTAGGATAAACAAACTTTATACTTTTAAGTTTTTTTGCTGCCATTTCTCTGGGAACCAAAAGTATCCCAAAAGTAATAGAACAGCCATAAGATTTAATGATTACTCAGCACTGTTAGGTAGGTAAGAAGGTTTCATCGTTGCCTACATGACTTTTTTATGAGCTTTGTTTACCTGAAAATCTCAAAAATAGTTTTTATCATTAAAACTTAGACCTCATAATTTTTGTATACACAAATCATTGGACATGAAATATAGACATTTGTGTATTTATCATTTTGAAAAACTCTAAAACACAGAGATACTATTTAGATTAACATTAAGACATACACTGAACAAAAATATAATTGCAACACTTTCAGTTTTGCTCCCATTTTGCATGAGCTGAACTCAAAGATCTGATGAAATGTATCTACATACACAAAAGTCTCAAATATTCAGTAAACCAGTCAGTATATGGTGTGGCCACCATTTGCCTCATGCAGTGCAACACATCATCACATGGAGTTGATCAGGTTATTGATTGTGGCCTGTGGAATGTTGGTCCACTCCTCTTAATATATGTGTGAAGTTGCTGAATATTGGCAGGAACTGGAACACACTGTCGTACACACCGATCCAGAGCGTCCCAAACATGCTCAATGGGGGACATGTCCGGTGAGTTTGCTGACCATGCAAGTACTGGGATGTTTTCAGCTCCAGGAATTGTGGACAGATCCTTGCAAAGTGAGGTCATGCATTATCATTCTGCAACATGAGGTGATGGTCGTGGATGAATGGCACAAAAATGGGCGACAGGATCTCATCACAGTATCTCTGTGCATTCAAAATGCCATCAATAAAATACATACAATAACATATGTCTGCCCAAACCATAACCCCATCACCATCATGGGCCATTCCACCCACAATATTAATGTCATCAAACCCCTCACTCACACGACGCCACACACGCTGTCTGCCATCTGCCTTGAACAGTGAAAACCGGGACTCATCCGTGAACAGGACGCCTCTCCAACATGCCAGATGCCATCGCCATTTGATGACGAATTGCAGTCAGGTCCAGAACCTGATAAGGATGATGAGCATGTATATGAGCTTCCCCGAGACGGTTCCTAACAGTTTGTGCAGAAATTCTTTGGTTCTGCAAACTGATTGTTGCTGCAGCACCCGGGTGGCTGGTCTGAGATGATCATGGAGGTGAACATGCTAGAGGTGGAAGTCCTGGGCTGGTGTGGTTACACGTGGTCTTCGGTTGTGAGGCCGGTTGGATGTACTGCCAAATTTTCTGAAACACCTTTGTAGACAACTTATGGTAGAGAAATGAACATTAATTTCACAGGCAACAGCTCTGGTAGAAATTCCTGCAGTCAGCAGCCAATTACACACTCCATCAAACAGTGCAACATCTGTGGCACTGTGCTGTGTGATCAAACTGCACATTTCAGAGTGAACTTTTATTGTAGGCAGTCTAAGGCACATCTGTGCAAAATTCATGCTCTAATCAGCACCTTGACATGCCACACCTGTGCGGTGGGATGGATTATCTCAGCAAAGAAGAAGTGCTCACTAACACAGATTTAGATTTGTGAACAATATTTGAGAGTAATGTGTTTGTGTTTGTAGTAAATGTTTCAGATTTTTGAGTTCAGCTCATGCAAAATGGAAGCAACAACAAAAGTGTTGCGTTTATATTTTTGTTCGGTGTATAAGCACTATGGTGATTGTAGTTTTTTAAAGCATGCTTTGGTGGTGTAAGAAATTAAACTGCATGGATCAAGTATAGTTTAGCTACATTTAAAAAAGCATGAAGTTTGTAATTATATGACCAGTGATTTTTATCTATTTTAAATCATAAAAAATTTCTTTCATTTTCCCAGGCAGAATTGTCATCATAGTTTGATGTATATTTATAAAGTTTTGTCTTATTTTTTGTCAAAACTGTAAAAATGCTACTATGTGTAAAGTGGAAAGAACTGCATATTTTGCACTTATTCTGTATATCTCTAGGTTTTGATGTCATTAATATGCATCACTGAAATGGATGTAGGCAGTCATGTTATCAGTCTATACATTCAAATTAATATTTTGGTATGGAATGCTGTTGAAGCATATAATACCAGGTAAAGGGGACTCTCTGCTCAAATTTTTTGAGCCAATTTCATACATGTATGCTGTAGTGGGGAAACATGATCATCCACCACTGAGAATGGAAACTTATTTTCAATAACAATGTGTAAGGTAACAGAAGTATGTACTTCAGTTTTCATCAAATAAATTCTTCACATTTCAAGAGAATGTTTGTAAGTGGTAGAGTTGTAAATTACATAATGAAAAGTAGGGGTGGGAATAGTAGGGTCTCTCATGATATGAAATGATATGCGATACTTGGCCCACGATAACGATAATAACAGATTCTATAAACTCTGTAGAGCTGCTTTGTGACCACGTCAGTTGTAAAAAGCACTGTATAAATTAAATTTAATTTGACTTGACTAATCATGATGCCGCAATTCTGTGATAATTAATATATCACATGACAATGACGTACCGATATAACACAGAAACACAGGGATGTGTTATTAATTTACATAAGCAACAGCAATGGTATTTACCTATCTTTCTACCTAATCTGTTTGAAACAACTTCTTCCGCTATCAACCAAATCTCCTGCACTGAGTCGAGCAGCGGCACCCAGTGGAGAGAAGAAGTAGCAATGCCAGTGAGTCAAATTGACGGTGAAGGTTTACGGTGGCCTAATGGTTAGGACTTTGCCCCTGAGATCCGAAGGTTGCAGGTTCTGCGGTAACCTCATGTAAACCCAAAGACAGCAGAACGCTTTTGTTTGTTCCAGAAATACATATTTTTAAAATCATAGTTGTAATATAGGATGTTGCAGCTGAAATATCAATGTACTACATGGGACTGATTCTGTTTAGTAAGACTCAGGACTAAAACATTTTTACCATATGTGAAAGGGCTGGTATTCTGAAATGTTGTCTTATGTACTTTTGTCAGTTGTTGATCTTTTTATGATGATACACCTGTGTTGTGTATAATGAACAGAGATACATTTTGTCATTCTGTAACATTTTATCTAAAGCCTTTGTATAAAATCCCTGATGTCTGTCACATGCCTCATTTCTGATATTGTTTTCTAGTCTGGAGGTCAATGTAAGGTCAAATTAACAACATACAAAATAACCTACAAACATTAAAATGTAAATATATACACTCTAATGAAAATGGATTGTTCTTAGAAATATGTAAAATGATATTAAATTGTATATTTTGGAATAATCTGTACTTTTCATTTTAAAAGCACAGCACACACACAAAGGCAGATGACCAAAAGTGATCACCTGACCATCTCATCTACAGTAAAGATAATAATTATTTGACCCCTCGCAGATTTTGTAAGTTTGCCTACTGCCAAAGAAATGAACAGACTATAACTTTAAGTTGTAGGTTTATTTTTAACAGTGAGAGATAGAATATCAAAAAGAAAATCTAGAAAACTAAATTATATAAAATACCGTATATCTTCTAATAGTAGCCGGGGCGTTTAATAGAGACAGGCGTTTGTTGGAGACAGGCTATTATTCTCCTCACAGACGGAACGGTGGTGGTATTTAAA
>JBBIGC010038396.1:0-11888 GCA_037576955.1 Lepidarchus adonis
GCTCTCATCCAAAGCCAGAGAAAAACAGTCAAATTCAGCCACTCGGTTCTTCAGCTGAAGCTCCAAGTTTCCAGCGATGTCCTCAACTCACCTCGTTACCGTGCGTCTGGAGAGTGACACATTCTCAAACGCGCCCTTTTTCTCCAGGCATATCAATGCAACAGAGTCCAATAAGCACTCCTTAATAAACTCTCCGTCCGAAAACACCTTACTTTTCCTGCAGTTTTGTGAGAAATGACAAAACTTGTCCTAACAGCTGCATCTGTTGGTGTGAAGTTTGGTAAAAAGACCTTGTTGGGTTTGCAGTTTTGCTAACAGCGCATCAGACTCTCTTGCTCGCTCTTTATCAGACAGATTTCTGTTTATCCTCATGCTCGGTCGTGTAATGGCGAATAAAATTGTACTCTTTAAACACAGCGACCAGTGTACCACAAATCATGCACGCGGCTTTACCTTTGATTTCTGTAAAGAAATACTTTCTTGTTGAAAACACGGCATTCAGTGTCAACTTTTCTTTTCTTAGCATCTGCACACATCTTGAGGGCAGCATCACTTGTTCACCTTCACTCACAGCTCAAGCATGCACGTACGTCCATACGGAAGTAATACGCTTTTCAAAATAAAAGCAGCACAGTTGTATTGCACGCACAACATAGATTTAAAAAAAAAATTATGTTGTAATGTAATTTATGATTGGCCTCACGTGGGCCGGACAGGGATGCACAAAGGGCCGGATGTGGCCCGCGGGCCGTAGTTTGCCCAGGTCTGTCCTAGAAAGACTGTGTTTACATCTTTTCAATTACAAAATTACCTAAATATATTATTTATTGAGGGGGTGTCCAAACTTTTGCATAAGACTGTATGTGCTGCCAACTGTCTCTTGTCACTACTCCCAGAAAACAACTCTTTCCACCTCTTTTCTGCCCGTATTGCTCACTTTTTTTCGCCCGTATTACCTATCTGTTTATTACATATATACATTACATAGTCCACAGTGCATTGCAAATTGCAAATCACACAACATAGCGTGCAACATAGCATACATATAGCTAACATGAGTCTCTTTTGCCATATTACCATGAAGCATTTAAAAAGTGTTCAACTGTGTTCTACTTAATGTGCTGCCAACTCGTACTCTTGTCACTAGTCTCAGAAAGCAACTCTCTTTCCACCTCTTTTTCACCTGTATTAGACATTACATAATCCACAAGTAAACCTTCAGCCCAGGACATAGAAACATCTCAAGGATGATCAGAAGAAATGGAGTGAAAGTTAAATGAGTTAAATATAGTTAAATATATTAGTGTCACAGCAAAAGGTTTGAATACTGTGATATTTCAGTTTTTCTGTCTTAATAAATCTGCAAATTTTTCAACAATTCTGTGTTTTTCTGTCAATATGGGGTGCTGTGTGTACATTAATGAGGTAAAAGATGAACTTGAATGATTTTAGCAAATGACAGCAATGTAACGAAGAGTGGAAAATTTGAGGGGGTTTGAATACTTTCCCCCCGTGACCACAGGGAGAATACCCACACCACTGGCAGCGCCTCCGTGCGCCGGGCAGTGGTGCGGCACCTTGGACAGCGGTGTCTGAGGTGCTAGGCTGCTTTCAGGACCATGGAGAGTGCCCTGCCCAGATGCGACACAGCTGCTAGTGAATAAGCAGGTCATCAGCTCCATGTTGTGGATGCCTCAAAAGCAGAGCAAAAAGAGGAGAAAAGGAGGGAACGAGGCAGAGGATTGAAGTGAGAGAAAGAAAGGAGGCTCAGCCAGCTGAATGGGGACTGCTGGTACAAGGTTGGGGACTTGAAAAAGACTGGTAAAGGGGAGCTGGTGAAGGCCAAAAGGCGTTGGCAGTGGCCGGGAAAAAGAGTGGAACGGGGCGAGGGCGGAGCCTCCACAAAGGAGAAGCTTTGCTCCTGTGAGCAAAATGGATTAAAAGAGCCACCAGAAGTGAGAAGTCGGCCAGAGCCCTGAGAGGAGGCTATCACCGAAAGAAGCAACATGGCTGGGTACCAGTGCATTGGATCCCTGGGAAGATGGGAAATGATTAATGATTGTTTTGTGTGTTTTTCCAACAGCGCTCCCACATGACGGGACATGGGATTAAGGACTATGGACTCTACCTCAAGCAATTTCCCCCAAGTAATGTGTCACTTATTATGTAAAGGATAATAAAGCACACATCTTGCAACGAAAAAAGTGGTGTCGTCTGGTCCTTGGTGCACTGCTGATTGTCCCATTCCAGTTACAAAGGAATGTCTTTGTTCCCTGTGTGTTAATAAGTGGTCGATGGCTTTGTAAGCAGGCTTTGGCTAGTTAGTAAGGACTGAGTGTACTGGGACTACATCCAGTCTTAAATAACAAGTGCTGCATTAAAAATTTAATTTAGCAAATACTAAGGGTTGAGCATTTGCTAAATGTTAGTAGGGAGGAGAAGTTTCATTCAAAGATAAGATTTAGGCTCTTATTCTTCATAGGTTCACATAACATGATCACTTTCCAAAGTTTTACCAAAGCTTGAACACAATAGCAGTTTAAACCATACAACATTTGTTCTGGAGGTATGTTGCTAAGCTAAGCTAATGCCCAGAGTAAAATTTCAATCTCACAGATTTGAATCACTTTCTTGGTCCAGTCAGAGCTTTTGTTTTGGATTGTTTTGCTGCATCTCATAACAGGTCTGACCTTGTTGGAGGTATAGCCATAGAGAATGTGTGGGGAGGGGTGATGGGTCTTTTTAAACCCTTAAGCTTGACCACGCTCCTTCAGGTGGAGAGCTGCATAATAATAATAATAATAATAATAACAATACCATAATAATATCATACAGTAGTGTCTGAATCTTATGCTATTTGCAAAAAGCAGTGAGTTTGTTTCTTGTCCTGTTGTAACTGAAACCTCATCATCTCATCTCTCTGTATACTGTACTGTATATAGCAGAGATGACAATGAAGTTTACTTCACTACTACTTTACTTGTCCTTTTTTGTCCATGTCTGATAAGAGCATTTGAGCAAAAGCAAGATTAACGTCCAGTTGTGCTGTAGGTCTGTGGATTATTAATTTTACAGATCCATCTGGTTATCACTGGTCAGTCACTGTGTCACTGTATCCCAATCATCCCCCAAGGGGCCAAAGATGTGTCTCCTGTCTAAACCAAATGCCTGGAGATTAGGATGTTTTCAAAGAACCGTTGTAGGGTTTACAACCTCTTTGATATGCAATGAGGTACAACTTCAAAAAAGTTTCTGCCCTTCAGCTAGTTCAGCTAGTGCACTTTATACCTACATGTTACATATACCTACCTATGTTTACATACAATTAAATTAATTTTTACAACAGATGTCATCACAAAGCAGCCATGATGATGGTCAGACAGGCAGGACACATAGGTGGTAGCTCCCCTCTGTGATCATTGTTGGAAGAAAGAACAGGGCTAGCGTTTGTTTGGTGTAGGTATAAAATTAAAGGATGAGCATTGAGTGCAAAGCAGGACTATGAATAAGACTCTGGCGTACTTCACTACAGCAGACTAGCTAGAAGGAATAGAGGCAGGGGTCATGGTCATGAGAGTGCCTCACTCCACCATCATCAAACTTGAGAGAACACGTGAGAGTGATGGGGGACACCACCAGTGTCCATGAAATCTCAACTCTGTGACCTCCATCTATCAGGAATTTTATCAGGAAAATGTCTAAATCCCTTTGACTGGAAGATTATTCCAGAGCTGGCGGGCTATGTATGAAAATGCTCATCCCCAGCTACAGTTTTTTTTTCTTTTGGGAACCACTAAATATCCACCACCCAGTGATTTAAGAGGACGTGGAGGTTCAGGGATGAGGCCATATGTAAGGCTAGTAGTAAGAGTTTAAAATCGATAAGGAATTTAACTGGAAGCCAGTGTAATTTGGAGGATTGGGCTGATATGGTCAAATTTTCTAGTTCTAGTGAGGACCCGAGCTGCTGCATTTTGAATTAATTGTAGTTTGTTAAGAGTCTTTATGGAACATCCTGGGCATTGCAGTAATCTAGTCTTGAGATTATGAAAGCAGAAACGAGTTTTTCTGCAAGCGAGGGTGATTTTCTTAGTTGCGTTCCTAACTCTTTTTTTGCACTCATAGCATTTACACACACTTACACACACACACAATGTTTGCACTGTGGTCATAACACAAACACATACACACACATATTCCTGTATAATAATATATAAGTTATAAGTTATAATAAAATAAATAAAAATAATAATAATAGTAATAGTAATAGTAATAGTAATAATTATTAATAATACAATAATAATGATACCATATTGTAGTGTGTGCATGTTATATGTGCAGTGTTCTATGTTCTATAGACACTATGCAGTAGAGACAGTTGTCTTGAGTGTGAGGCTTGCATTTGAGTTATGAATTCCAGGAGCTGCCCTATTATCATAACAATAAGGGCTAATGGTTCTGGAGAAGTGGGTGGATTTGGGGGTGGGAAGCAAAGAAGGGGGACCACTTGTCCTGATATTTTTGGGAATTCTAGTCTTATGAAAGCTCAATAATCAGTCAGATGGAAGCACCTGGGAAAGGTGAGCAGGTTCCTCAGGTGAGTTAGGCATGCCCAGCTCTGGTCGTGAAGGGCCGGATTCCTGCACAGTTTGGTGATTTCCCTGTTTAAGCACAGGTAATAATTCTCACCTGTTAATTGTCAGGTTCAGGGAGTGTGTTTGAGGAAGGGAACTAATAAACTGTGCAGGACAGAGGCCCTCCAGGACCGACATTGGACACCCCTTAGTTAGAGTCTCCCTCTGGTAGTGGGATAGAGGAATAATCCTGAGGACATTACAGTCAGCTACATTTCCACACATGTGAACACAATATAATGTGAACATTTTATTTTTAAAGGTCAATGGTTATGGGAGAATGATAATCGGTTTTTATGCGTCTCATGGTTACATTGCATTTATATTTATTTTATTAGTGTATTATTGGGGTATTCAATTTCTGTTTTGCTGATGGTTTTACCTTCTTCTTTGTAAATTTACCTAATTACGTAATTCTTATTTGTCTTTTTTCCCCATTTCTTAAATCTGTGTAGCTCCCCCGGGTGTCCGCATCATCCACTCTGGCCACACGTGCAACGTGGAAGAAGAGCGATACAGCGAGAGGGTGTATACGATTCGAGAGGGGGAAACACTGGAGCTGGTGTGCCTGGTCTCAGGGCATCCAAGGCCACTGGTGAGCTCCTTTTTGGTTACTAATACAATGTGCATTGGTCATCTTTGTCTGAGTGACTGGCTGACAACCCAGTGTGATTTAACTTGAGCATGTCATGTTCACTTCAGTCTGATAATTAATTATTAAATAGCATTATAAAAGTACAAATAATAAAGGCATGTTAAATCACAGTAGCAGGTTACTGTGGTTATACCCACTCATCTGAAAGAATAACTTTTACAGATTGGTACATTTATCATTATTGAATGTCATATTAAAAAAAAAACCACAAAAGCACATTTAAACATAAACCCTTCTACAGCAGGAAAAGCAGTTTGCAGTTTGTAAGACTAACTGCAAAAATACAAAATCTTTTTTACACACCACTGAAAGCTCTAGAAAAAAGAGCAGCTAACATCCTTTGTTTGTGCTGATTGAACCCCTGACATTGCAATGACATACTCAGTGTATTATAATGTATCCTGTGGGCATAACTGCAAACATCAGGGGTGCTGCAAACAAATTTGTCTTTCCATATTATACCATATATACCATATTGGGTGGTCAAAAGTATTTAACTTAATCTATCCAAGTTGCAGTTGGAGGCTCATTCATTTTCTAACAGTGTTTTATCTGCACAAATAATGAATTGTGAGTCTTTATGAACTGAGTCTTATATATATATATATATATTTACATTTAATAATTATGGTGTGACATAAATATCTATATGGCGATATATTATCATGCAATAATCGATACGCTGACGGCAATAACGATATATTAATTTACAAACATTTGCTGGAAATTTGCCTCACCAGTCGCTACTTCATTTCTCCTCTGGGTGGCGCTGCAGGACACAGGGAAACTCATCAACAGAGAGACACATTGAACGCAGAGCTGAAAGACAACCAATCACATTTAAATCTAAAGTCTGGGTTCACTTTGCTTCACTTTTAGAACATTGATGGAACAAATCGTGGATTATTTTATGACAGTCTTATCTCTTTCCTGCAAGAAACATATAACCATGTCAATGTGATAAACATGCGTCTGTAAAGCACACATTGTGCTTGCTGAACTGTCCTTAAAAATAATTTTGATTAAACATAAACTTAGTGCTCTCTATTTTGTTTTGGCATAGGAAGGTTTAAACTAGAAACTACAGGAGGACCAGCCTTCATCATCGATGTGATTGGTGGAGACACGATGACTCATCTTTTTTTATGGCAGCAATGCATTGTGGACTATGTAGTGTCTGGTGCGGCAAAACCAGTGGGAATATGGTGTAAAAAAACCTGGAAAGTGAGTTTGGAGCAGTAGTTTCCAGAGTTTAGTTGGCAGCACTATGCTAGAGGGAAACAGAAACTGTTTTCAGTATGAAGTAAAAGAATAATTAAAGCCACAGGTCACAAATGGC
Organism: Lepidarchus adonis; assembly: GCA_037576955.1. Lineage (NCBI taxonomy): Eukaryota > Metazoa > Chordata > Actinopteri > Characiformes > Lepidarchidae > Lepidarchus > Lepidarchus adonis. The sequence goes on from JBBIGC010038396.1 coordinate 6,629, forward strand.
ATCACACTTTCGAATGAGTCTTTGCACTGGCTGGTTTCTGATGAGTACATTCATGTTGAAGTTAGCAAATCACTGCATTCACTCTAGTTGAATTAGTGGTTCCCTGCACTACTCTCCGAACACATAAATATTTAAAATTTCAATTTTTTTATGCGCGGATAACTTTTGGCCAATTTTGACACATTAATGCTTATATTGACTCTGAACAACGTCCTAACTTAATGACAAACCTGACGAACCTCAGATCCTTGTGATGTACACGTCACATGTCCATTTCATGTGCATGACATTGCAGCTCCATTAATGTGTACAGCTTTATCTAAATGAATGTGTGCAGAGAAGAGTTTTGCTAAGATTTAATGTCTAACATTCACATTTCTTGCTCTATGCCAGGGGTGTCAAACTGAAATACACAGTGGGTCAAAATTTAAACCTTGGACAAAGTCGCGGGCCAACATTCATATTTATTGAAACAATCTTTACCCAGATATAACAATAAACGTTTTTTTTAAAAGCAAAGCTTTATACTATGCAATATATAACTTAATATTGCACACATGCAAAATCGAATTTTGAATAAAAAATACATATCAATGGCATTCATTTATTAAATAAAATGTATATTTAAATTGTATGCCTATTTTTTTATTTGCAGCTTTCTGATTTATATTTCAACAGTAACATTCCACAGGCTAACAATACATTTTAGGGACAATAAAGTTTTTTCTGATAAATAAAATAGCAAGCTGATACACACTGATGTGTCCAAGCCAGATTCCTGGCATCTCTTCTTGGATGTTAGTTTATCCATTTTTCATTTATTCTGCCTCCCACCTGTTAAGAAAGCTTCTGTTCTCTCTCTACACACACACTCATACACACACACTCTCATTCATATATACACACAATCTGTCTTTCTCTCTCTACACACACACACTCTCTCTACACACACTTAAAAAGGCATCACCCTCTAGCTCAAACTTAATATGATACCAGCCGAGGGTGCAGCGGCGTTTCCCCATGGAGACGCACGTGCTCCGCTCCTGTGTAGTGCAACTGTCCCAGGTGCTGTCCCAGGTGCTGAAACCTGGCAGAGTCTGTTCTCCGTCATTAGAGCGGGGTAGTGACTTTGCCCAGGGCCATGTGACAATAAATCAGTTATTTTCTTAACTATTTATATGAAATAAATATGTGTTAGATCCAAACCACCAAGCGTGCATACGCTCTGCATCAGTGGTTTCAGTTTGGGAAATTACTGTTTTAGATTAAACTGATATATAAGGAAATCTGTTAAAGAAGATGTGGGCAGGAAGTAAGGAAGAATGGTCACTTGGTTTGAGAGTCTGAAATTTTCTTGACTCAAAAAATCAAGCTGGATATCTAAACTGACATGGACTGGGTACTGTGTTAGGAAATGAAAATGATCAACTTACATAGGGCTAAAGTCAAAGATTTGGCAGGCTAGTCCATTTTGTCATAATTTCATTGCAGTCTGAGGTGCAACCTGGTAGGGTCAGATTGGGTGAAAAACATGTCCCAAGTGTGCTGTATTAGATTTAGGTCAGATGAGTGTAGGTGCCAGTCAATGGTATACATGTTTTCATTCTCCAGGAACTGCCTGCATACTCTCGCCACTGCACCAGTGTAGGGACTGGCAATGGGCCCAAGAATCTTATCACAATACCTAATAGCACTTCCTGTTCGTTAAATTGTTTTCTCTGTCAGTGTCACTATCTATCTTAACTGTTTTTCCCCCACCTACTTTATTAATTTTATGCGTATCCTACTTTCTATACTACTCGTTTTTGTTTTTACTCTGTGAGGAGTGCATCTCCTCTCCAGGTCTCATAACAACAAAAAGTAAAGCCTTCCACCTACCCGTAACCAAGTGTGAGTATAAATGAATCTTACTGGGCTCCTTGTTTGTACCGAGTGCGGTATGTTTAGCTCTTCTTCCTTCTCCATCACAAGTAATTGTTTAGACTTTGTTTGCGACACTAATTCAGACACTAATTAGAGCTACTAAGCCAGAGTCAGGCCAAGTGTTAGCCACTCCAGATGCCTTAGCTTCAAGGAAGGACAGCATACCCTCCACTCCGGCTTTAGATCTCCCGCAGCAGGGCAACTGGGTTACTTCTCTTCGCCAGAGTCGGAAAACCAAGGCTCCGGCTGGGGTTTCCCCATGCGTGCATCACTCACTTTCTTCCTCACACTCGTATGTCAAACAGGTTTGCCCCACTCAGTGAAATGCCCGCTGAGAAGCCTGTTAAAAGTGCTATGGTTGTAGGAAAGTCTATTCTTTGACATGTGAAACCAATTTAGGGGCTCCAGGAGAAGCGACAGTCAGTTATTTTTTTTAACATTGTATTTATGTGTGATTAAAAACTTAAACTGTAGTCAAAGATTACACCCACAATTCTCATTTCCTCTTTTGATTGTTGAAGTTTCTTAATTCTGAATTCTTAATCCTTTCTTTGATTCATTACAAATGTAATTTGAGAAAGTTGCTATTCATCCAATTTAAGACATTTATATGTAGTTTGTGAGTTTATTTATTGGACTTGTATCATTTGGCTCCATAGTGTCTTACACTACCCTTCAGTTGTTTCACTAGTAGTAGTCTTACACTACCCTTCACTTGTTTCTGACAATGCAAATGTTATTGTGTTTTCAATAACCAACCAAATTTATTTTACTGTATAATTCCATAAAATACTGAGTTGTAAAAAAAAAGTGTGCCACGTCAGGAAAAACTCCCTCACTTTTATTACTGTTGCATTCAACCTGCTGACTATCTTTTCAAACTTAATCAGTGTTACTTACTTCTGTTTCTTTTTCATTCAGATACGATGGACCAAGACAGCAGGCAGTGCCTCTGTGGGGTTCCAGGACTCCAGTGTGTTTAATGAGACTCTGCGCATTTCCCACATCCAGAGGCACCAGGGCGGCCGCTACTACTGCAAAGCAGAGAATGGCCTTGGTTCTCCCGCCATCAAGTCCATTCGAGTGGATGTCTACTGTAAGTTAACAAGGCCTACCTCCTGTCAGCCTGGAATAAGCACACACATGTGCGCACATATACACACACACACACTTGACTCCCATCTCACTCTTACAAAGTGACTGTTAGCTTCATGCTAGCTTCTTTGTAGCCAAAATGCAGCTCAAACTTTGTCATTATGTAGACACATTGTCATTAAATTAAAACATTATTAAAACTGTATAAATTATATAAGAATAACTTGTCAAGCTATGACTGCCGTGCTGATTTTATAATTCATAAAAAAGACATTTTAATACTAGAATGCTGTAAGGGTTTGAGTTCAGAAGTATGGGGAAGTCAATAGGTGCAGTTATTTTAATAACACTCAGTCCATAGAACATTCATAAGTCATAAGGCCTTCAACCGGAAACATAAACCCAACTTATCAGAATTAGTATAACAGAGAATTGACAACCAGACAAAGGACACAAGGACTAAAATAATATTACTAAACAATGAGCATCTGGGGAGAGGGGAGTGACAAAATGATGAAGGGGCAGGACGAGGCAGGGACAAAACGTAATCAAAATTGTAGAGAACACATTGCACAATGGAAACTGTGGAAACGTAAGGACTGTGGTCAAGACTGAGAGACCACTGGAAGGCAAGAACAGAAACATACCAAGATATACACTGGGAGGGCCATGAAGAAAACACAACACAGAACAAAGCCTAAAAAGCATCCACATGACAACCTCTTTGACAAGAAAAAATATACCATAATTTCTCATTCACATGCTAAACAGAAACTACACATGACTAAGAATAATACAGTAGATAAATGGACCAAATATACCAGAACAAGGGCAAAAGACAAGACTCACACCTGAACACAGGTATCACTAAAGATAACAGACCATAAATACTAAGACAAGAGAAAGAATAGCACATAAGCTAAGAAGAAACATGAACCTCAAACACCAAACAAATGAACAGAACAAGACCCATGCAAGGAATCAATAAACAAGGCAAGAGTAGGAGTAGGAGAACAGACTGTGTCTGAGTCCCAAACTTTGACTGGAAGACTATTCCAGGGCTGGGAGGCTACGTATGAGAAGGCTCTTCCCCCCTGCTGTAGATTTTAGGATTCTAGGAAACGCTAACTAGCCAGCACCTAGTGATCTAAGAGGTTCTGGAAGTTCATAAACAGATAAAGTCACTAAGGTATTCGGGGGCGAGGCCATGTTGGGCTTTATATGTCAGTAGTAAAAATTTTCAATTGATACAGAATTTAACTGGAAACCAATGTAATTTGAACAGGATTGGGCTGATATGGTTGAATTGCCTAGTTCTAGTAAGGACCCGAGCTGCTGCATTTTGGGCTAATTGTAATCTGTAGTCCTGATAGCATGGCAATTTAGTCTTGAGGTTTTAAAAAAGCATGAACTATTTTTTTGGTGAAAAAGAGTGAGCAATAATCTATGTGCTAGGGGACATGGACATAGATTTGGCTTAGAACCACAGTAGCAAGGATTTGTCTAGTGTTGCCGAGTCTACTGCTGGGATCCCTGTGTGAGTAAACACAGAAGGCATGGGGACACAGAGGACCACACTCGGAGAGGCGAATCAACTACCTCAAAATCCTTGCTCAGGTCCATTTGCTTGCTATGTTATGCAAACTGCCTTGTGAGAAGTTACTGGAACGTGAATTTGAACAGCACCCCTCCACCACAAGAAATTAATGAAAAGCACAGTACAGTGCAGGATCTTGGGTGTGTGGCAGTTGTTTGCACTTGTGTGGAATTATCAGCTAAAAAATGATTGCAAACCTTTCATGAAAGTTTTTTAGATAATAATAATGTGAAAATAAGAATTATTCACACAAACAAAAACAATAAATATAGTACAAAAATATGGATCCAAAATGGATAAACAATCCAAATATGGATTACATTTAAAAAATCTTTTTCAACAAATATTCTTGGTTAACTGAAGCTTATATTTATTTAATATATAATGATAATAATAATAATAATAATAATAATAATAATAATAATAATGATTGGTTTAGTAATAATAAAAAACAGATGCTCAAGACAAAGCCTATAATAACACAAATATTAACTATTTGCATATTTATGGTCTCTACCATTTCTTGTACTAGCATGCCTCTCTGGAATGAAAAGCGAAGAGCATGCACACACAAACACACAGAGACACACAATAATGTTTGAGCTGTGGCCATAACACACATGTAATAATTGTTATATATATATA
>JBBIGC010038406.1:0-11888 GCA_037576955.1 Lepidarchus adonis
CATATTAATCGTTAATGTATCGTATCCGTGACAGTGTATCGAGATGCAAATCGCATCACCTCAATGGTGAAGATTCATCCCTAGTAAAGATAGTTCAGTGATGGCTCGGTATAAAACATGGAACGTGTAAAGCGTCGTTGCTCCAGGGATCAAGTTAGATGCTTTTACTTCAGATCTAACGCAGTAACGCTGCAGCTAATAACATAAAATGGCTTTTCTTAGATCTTTAAAACCTAAATGAGCATTTTCTGCGACTTATAGAATGGGACGGCCTATAATGTGTGGAAATATAGTTTACAATACCATGGTCAATTTGTTTTCTGCTGTGATGAGGTGATGCATTTACCTCATTATAAACCCCAGTATGGTCTCACAATGGGTTTCAGATGCTCCACTCATGATTTAGCTCAGGAATTTAGTTTTTGCTTTTTATTAACAGGAAATATGTTGTTATTATACTGTATTTCCAGACCAGCATATTACAAAAATATTACAAAAAGATTTTTGTGTTGACTCCAGTGCTGACTAATGTACATAAACAGCTCCATGTAGCTACATTGTGTTCACTAGGCTACATGGTCCCTTACATCTGCAGCATTAAAATGATGATAAACTATTAATATAGATTCTTTTTACATCTCTTACTGTGCACAGGCAAGCCTTATATGTTCAGACTCACAGAGAGAAAGGAGGATCTCACGTTGTACTTTTCTATGAACTGACCCTAAGAGATTTCTGTTTGTCTAGTGGTGGTGGCTGAGGAGAAAACAAGGCCAAATGGAAGTCAGGGCTAATCAACTTGTATGATCTCAGTTTTACCTTTTAAATCCTGCAGGTTACAAAGGAAAACAGAGACACTATCAGTGAAGAAATTGTGTCTGCACTAATGGAATGTCTGCAAAAAACGACTGACAAGACGACACTTGGAACAGACGATGGGTCTTAGGAGTAAAATGTGCTACAAGTTAAATGACGAGGCAGAAATGACCTAATGATTTCTAACATGTTTAGCAGGAGATTGTGGAAGCTGAGCTGAATGTCCTCCTTCAGAGAGGAGTTTCATGTATAATGTTAATGTTAATGTAATGTAAATAAACCCGTATTTGAAGAGACAACACAGCCAGGTGTTTTATTCATATTTCAGCATTGTTGAATATGGAAACAGCCACATTAATACATCTTCAGGGTCAATTGTGTCCTTTTTGTTCATGTTGTTTTTAGATTATATTAAGGTCAGTACACAGTTTGGCCTAAATCCTAAATTAGTTAGCAACAAGAGTAACAGGACTAGCCACCCAGCACTAACACTTTTGTTTAGTGCTTATTTTCGGTAGATTAAGTCTAATTTAAAGGTACTTGAAAATATTTTAATAACGGCTGTCAAAGTTAGAGCAGGAATAACACATGAATTCAATCTCACTTTAACACTATTTTAATAAATAAATAAATAAATAAATAGTGCCATAAATCCATGTTCTATTCGGACCTGCGACTCATCCATAGTTCATGTTGACATTTCACTGTGTGTGTGTGTGTGTGTGTGTGTGTGTGTGTCTCATAACCTTCTCATAGGTGATAGAGAAAGACCTGTAGAAGGAAAATGTCTCACTTGACAAAAATCTAAAGATGTGTGTGGTTATTTTATGTACAGCACAGTCCAAAAGTTTAATTTAAACAATTCTGCTAATTTTGTTTCCATGTATCACAGCAGTGAAAATAATTAGTTTTATGTGAAAACAGTAGTTAGTAGTTATCTGGTTTAAAAGGCACAGGTTTGGTTTCCCCCTCAGTACCTTCAGCAGCATGTATATCTGAACCTGTCTCAGCATCAGCACTTGATTTAATGACTGATTGAGCCCAAAGCAATTATACAATGGTTACTACACATAATTCTGGGCTTCCACATGGAAAAACTGTTAACAATTAATATTGTTTAATGTATAGGGGCAGTAATGAGGAAACCCAGGGTATTTCTGTAACGTGTGCTTTCTTTATTGGATTCACAAAATACACTGCTCAAAAAATAAAGGGAACACAACAATAAGATATTTATATCTGAATAAATGAAATATTCTTATTAAATACTTATTTTTTAATTTATTTAACTTAATTTTTTACATAGTTCTTTACAGAACATACTCCATCTACATGAGGTCTAGCATTGTCTCGCATTAGGAGGAACCCAGGGCCAACAGCACCAGCATATGGTCTCACAAGGGATCTGAGGATCTCATCTCATTACCTAATGACAGTCAGGCTTCCTCTGGAGAGCACATGGAGGGCTGTGCAGCACCCAAAGAAATGCCACCCCACACCATTACTGACTAAACCGCTGCCAAACCGCTCATGCTGGAGGATGTTGCATCTCCGTCACGTCTTCACATGTGCTCAGTGTGAACCTGCTTTCATCTGTGAAGAGCACAGGGCTCCAGTGGTGAAAACCTCTTTTATTGGGGATGTGTTGCTAACTGACTATAATTCCCACCTGTTGTCTGTTCCATTTACACAACAGCGTGTGACATTGATTGTCAATCAGTGTTGCTTCATAAGTGGACAGTTTGATTTCACAAAAGTTTGATTGACTTGGAGTTTGAGATTTGACTGTGTGTGTGTATATATATAGAGAGAGAGAGACGTCTTGTGCAAAAGTTTGGGCGCCCCTTGATAAATAACAGATTTTGTGATTTTGTAATAAAAAAAATGTTTAAACAGTCTTTCTAGGACATGGGAAAAATACACAATTTTCAGCAAACATTGATGCCTAGTTACTTTTTATGCCATAAATTAAAAGAATATTTTTTTTTACATAAAAACATTATAATGGCACTGTGCAAAAGTTTGGGCACCCTAAGTTTTCCAAAGTCTCAGACTCCCCTTAATCAGCTCATTAGATCTGATGGATGGCAACAGCTGTCATTAGTAAATGTCATTAGTAAATGTCATTAGTAAATATCAGCTGGTGCCGATTTCAAAGCTTTACAAATACTCTTGACTCTTCAAACCTTGTGCACACACTTGTGGACACTCAATAACCATGGGTTCCTCTAAGCAGCTGTGAGAGAATTTGAAAATGAAAATGATTGATTCCCACAATGCAGGAGAAGCTACAAGAAGATAGCAAAGCAGTGTCAGCTTGCAGGTTCCACACTGAAAAATTGTAATGAATAGATGGCAGTTCAGGGGAACTGTGGAGGTCAAGATGAGATCTGGAAGACCAAGAAAACTCTCTGCTCGTATGCTGGTCAGAAAGACAAATCAAAATACCCATTTGACTGCAAAAAACTACAAGAAGATTTGGCAGACTCAGGAGTGGTGGCGCACTGTTCCGGTGTCCTTCATGGAAGAGTCAGAAGAAGAAAATCATATCTGCATCCCCATCATGAAATCCAATTTCAGAAGTATGCAACAGAACATCTGTAGAAGCCTGATGCATTTTGGAAACAAGTGCTGTGGACTGAATAAGAAATAAAACTCTTTGGCCACAATCAGCAAAGGCATGTTTGGAGAAAAAAAGAAGCAGCATTTCATGAAAAGAACACCTTGCCTACCCTTAATAATGAGTGTGGATCTATCATGTTTGAAGTTGTGTTGCAGCCAGTGGCACAGGAAACATTACACGGGTGGAGGGAAGAATGGATTCAACTAAATAGCAGCAAATTCTGGAACCAAACATCAAACCATTAGTAACTGATGAAGCTGAAAAGAGGATGAGCTTCTACCACTGGACAATAATTCTAAACAAACCTCGAAATCCACCACGAATGACCTCAAGAGACACAAGCTGAAGGTTTTGGAATGGCCATCACAGTCCCCTGATTTTAACATCATGGGTAGAAGAGCTGTGCATGTAAGACGACCAAAGGATATTACAGAACTAGAAGCCTTTAGCATAGAAAAATGGGAGAAAATCTCAAGTACAAGAACTGAAAGACTTTTAGCTCTAAAACGTGTTTGTAAGCTGTGAAATCTGCCAGAGGGAGTGTTACTATGTACTGATTATGTAGGATGCCCAAACTTTTGCATAGTGCGAAAATAATGTTTTAATTTTTTGTGTGTATATATATATATATATATATATATATTTACAGTGGTGTGAAAAAGTGTTTGCCCCCTTCCTGAATTGTTTTTTTCATGTTTGTCACACTTAAATGTTTAAAATCATCAAACAAATTTAAATATTAGTTACACAACACAAGTAAACACAAAATGCGTTTTTAAGTGAAGATTATTAAGGGAGAAAAAAAATGAAGACAGAATGGAGACTTTAGAGTGGCCTAGTAAAAGTCCTGACCTGAACCCTACTGAGATGCTGTTTGACCTTAAAAATGTGGTTCATGCTCGAAAACCCTCCAACGTGTCTGAACTAAAACAATTTTCCAAAATAATTTGGCCAAAATTCCTCCACAGCTGTAAAAGACTCATTGCAAGTTACTGCAAACGCTTGAATGCAGTTGTTGCTGCTAAGGGCCCAACCAGATGTTAGGTTTAGGGGACAATCACTTTGTCACATGCACATATAGGTTTGGATTTTTTTTTCTCCCTTAATAATAAAATCCTTCACTTAAAAAACAGGTTTTTGTTTCCTTGTGTTGTCTTTGACTAATATTTACACTGATGATCCGAAACATTTAAGTGTGACAAACATGGAACAAATCACTTCTTTTTCTGTGTGTGTGTCTGTCTGTCTGTCTGTGTCTGTGTGTGTGTCTGTTTATATATATATAGTGCTATATGAGGAGGATTTTTAACCAGTAAATGTATAATCATAGTACAGAACTCTGACAAAGTAGACACCAGATCATATAAATTTCCTAACACCTGCTTTCAGCTGAGATCAGCATCTCCACTGCACTGGCTGCTCAAGCATCAGTAGATACTGTCTGCTTTCCCAGAAGTGTGTTAGTGCTTTTGTTCCAAGACATTTTGTGTCCTTCACAATCCTTATGTCATCATCTATTTCAGTCAGAAAGGTGCATGTGGTGATGTTCCTCAGACTGTCACTTATGGATCACATAACTCAATAAAGGTGCAGATGAGGAAATGGTTTGCTTGATTGTATTTGGCTGTTTTGCTAAAGTAGGAGATGACTCATTAACTGAGGAACATTATGAATATTTGTTATATGTGCTGACTCATCATCCAATAGGGATGGGGAAACTCTATAATGCGCAATGTCACAATGATAGAGACTTATTGTTTTACAGCATCACCTCCAAGAAACCTTTTTCACAAGGCATTTTACAGCACTAAATCCTGACAGAAAATAGAAACTGCATTGAGTCTTCTTATCTCTGCTTCCAGAACACGTAAGGACCCCACCAGTGGTGAGAATCATGATCCCCCTTTCTGACTACAGCAGATTGTGTTAATGCACATAAATGACCCTAAAAGGGGGGTGTCAATGCCTGGAAGCTTTATCTGTTGTCTTTTCCAGAAACATAATCAGTCTCAATGCAACAGACAGACCCTCTCTGCTCAAAGCTCCTCAGTGAAGCCCAGAGGGAAGTGCAGCCATGAATGTGTAAGTGGAGGGGGAAAACCTCTTATAGCGTTCATGTAAAAATGTCCCCATTAAAACCAAACGAGCTCAGTTAGCATGTATAATTTCTATGATACTGCCTCCTGGCATTTCTGCATTTCTGGCATTTATGTTTTGCAGTATTAATTATTTATCGAGACCAGATGGTCTGTTGATATACACACACAAATTAAACATGGCAGGCAGGCAGGGTAGCATTTAGCTGACGACACGCAGAACCAATGTGTGATAATTCACCAGACAAACTGGCAAAATGAAGAAACTCGCCAGTTCTGCTTAGGAGCCATGAAACTGCTTAAATCAAGGGATGTTTTTAATATTAATATTTTTTATTCTTATTTTATTTTATTTTATTTCTCTCTCTCTCTCTCTCTCTCTCTCTCTCTATATATATATATATATATATATATATATATATATATATAGAGAGAGAGAGAGAGAGAGAGAGAGAGAGAAATAAAATAAAATAAAATAAGAATAAAAAATATTAATATTAAAAACATCCCTTGATTTAAGCAGTTTCATGGCTCCTAAGCAGAACTGGCGAGTTTCTTCATTTTGCCAGTTTGTCTGGTGAATTATCACACATTGGTTCTGCGTGTCGTCAGCTAAATGCTACCCTGCCTGCCTGCCATGTTTAATTTGTGTGTGTATATCAACAGACCATCTGGTCTCGATAAATAATTAATACTGCAAAACATAAATGCCAGAAATGCAGAAATGCCAGGAGGCAGTATCATAGAAATTATACATGCTAACTGAGCTCGTTTGGTTTTAATGGGGACATTTTTACATGAACGCTATAAGAGGTTTTCCCCCTCCACTTACACATTCATGGCTGCACTTCCCTCTGGGCTTCACTGAGGAGCTTTGAGCAGAGAGGGTCTGTCTGTTGCATTGAGACTGATTATGTTTCTGGAAAAGACAACAGATAAAGCTTCCAGGCATTGACACCCCCCTTTTAGGGTCATTTATGTGCATTAACACAATCTGCTGTAGTCAGAAAGGGGGATCATGATTCTCACCACTGGTGGGGTCCTTACGTGTTCTGGAAGCAGAGATAAGAAGACTCAATGCAGTTTCTATTTTCTGTCAGGATTTAGTGCTGTAAAATGCCTTGTGAAAAAGGTTTCTTGGAGGTGATGCTGTAAAACAATAAGTCTCTATCATTGTGACATTGCGCATTATAGAGTTTCCCCATCCCTATTGGATGATGAGTCAGCACATATAACAAATATTCATAATGTTCCTCAGTTAATGAGTCATCTCCTACTTTAGCAAAACAGCCAAATACAATCAAGCAAACCATTTCCTCATCTGCACCTTTATTGAGTTATGTGATCCATAAGTGACAGTCTGAGGAACATCACCACATGCACCTTTCTGACTGAAATAGATGATGACATAAGGATTGTGAAGGACACAAAATGTCTTGGAACAAAAGCACTAACACACTTCTGGGAAAGCAGACAGTATCTACTGATGCTTGAGCAGCCAGTGCAGTGGAGATGCTGATCTCAGCTGAAAGCAGGTGTTAGGAAATTTATATGATCTGGTGTCTACTTTGTCAGAGTTCTGTACTATGATTATACATTTACTGGTTAAAAATCCTCCTCATATAGCACTATATATATATAAACAGACACACACACAGACACAGACAGACAGACAGACACACACACAGAAAAAGAAGTGATTTGTTCCATGTTTGTCACACTTAAATGTTTCGGATCATCAGTGTAAATATTAGTCAAAGACAACACAAGGAAACAAAAACCTGTTTTTTAAGTGAAGGATTTTATTATTAAGGGAGAAAAAAAAATCCAAACCTATATGTGCATGTGACAAAGTGATTGTCCCCTAAACCTAACATCTGGTTGGGCCCTTAGCAGCAACAACTGCATTCAAGCGTTTGCAGTAACTTGCAATGAGTCTTTTACAGCTGTGGAGGAATTTTGGCCAAATTATTTTGGAAAATTGTTTTAGTTCAGACACGTTGGAGGGTTTTCGAGCATGAACCACATTTTTAAGGTCAAACAGCATCTCAGTAGGGTTCAGGTCAGGACTTTTACTAGGCCACTCTAAAGTCTCCATTCTGTCTTCATTTTTTTTCTCCCTTAATAATCTTCACTTAAAAACGCATTTTGTGTTTACTTGTGTTGTGTAACTAATATTTAAATTTGTTTGATGATTTTAAACATTTAAGTGTGACAAACATGAAAAAAACAATTCAGGAAGGGGGCAAACACTTTTTCACACCACTGTAAATATATATATATATATATATATATATACACACAAAAAATTAAAACATTATTTTCGCACTATGCAAAAGTTTGGGCATCCTACATAATCAGTACATAGTAACACTCCCTCTGGCAGATTTCACAGCTTACAAACACGTTTTAGAGCTAAAAGTCTTTCAGTTCTTGTACTTGAGATTTTCTCCCATTTTTCTATGCTAAAGGCTTCTAGTTCTGTAATATCCTTTGGTCGTCTTACATGCACAGCTCTTCTACCCATGATGTTAAAATCAGGGGACTGTGATGGCCATTCCAAAACCTTCAGCTTGTGTCTCTTGAGGTCATTCGTGGTGGATTTCGAGGTTTGTTTAGAATTATTGTCCAGTGGTAGAAGCTCATCCTCTTTTCAGCTTCATCAGTTACTAATGGTTTGATGTTTGGTTCCAGAATTTGCTGCTATTTAGTTGAATCCATTCTTCCCTCCACCCGTGTAATGTTTCCTGTGCCACTGGCTGCAACACAACTTCAAACATGATAGATCCACACTCATTATTAAGGGTAGGCAAGGTGTTCTTTTCATGAAATGCTGCTTCTTTTTTTCTCCAAACATGCCTTTGCTGATTGTGGCCAAAGAGTTTTATTTCTTATTCAGTCCACAGCACTTGTTTCCAAAATGCATCAGGCTTCTACAGATGTTCTGTTGCATACTTCTGAAATTGGATTTCATGATGGGGATGCAGATATGATTTTCTTCTTCTGACTCTTCCATGAAGGACACCGGAACAGTGCGCCACCACTCCTGAGTCTGCCAAATCTTCTTGTAGTTTTTTGCAGTCAAATGGGTATTTTGATTTGTCTTTCTGACCAGCATACGAGCAGAGAGTTTTCTTGGTCTTCCAGATCTCATCTTGACCTCCACAGTTCCCCTGAACTGCCATCTATTCATTACAATTTTTCAGTGTGGAACCTGCAAGCTGACACTGCTTTGCTATCTTCTTGTAGCTTCTCCTGCATTGTGGGAATCAATCATTTTCATTTTCAAATTCTCTCACAGCTGCTTAGAGGAACCCATGGTTATTGAGTGTCCACAAGTGTGTGCACAAGGTTTGAAGAGTCAAGAGTATTTGTAAAGCTTTGAAATCGGCACCAGCTGATATTTACTAATGACATTTACTAATGACATTTACTAATGACAGCTGTTGCCATCCATCAGATCTAATGAGCTGATTAAGGGGAGTCTGAGACTTTGGAAAACTTAGGGTGCCCAAACTTTTGCACAGTGCCATTATAATGTTTTTATGTAAAAAAAAATATTCTTTTAATTTATGGCATAAAAAGTAACTAGGCATCAATGTTTGCTGAAAATTGTGTATTTTTCCCATGTCCTAGAAAGACTGTTTAAACATTTTTTTTATTACAAAATCACAAAATCTGTTATTTATCAAGGGGCGCCCAAACTTTTGCACAAGACGTCTCTCTCTCTCTATATATATACACACACACAGTCAAATCTCAAACTCCAAGTCAATCAAACTTTTGTGAAATCAAACTGTCCACTTATGAAGCAACACTGATTGACAATCAATGTCACACGCTGTTGTGTAAATGGAACAGACAACAGGTGGGAATTATAGTCAGTTAGCAACACATCCCCAATAAAAGAGGTTTTCACCACTGGAGCCCTGTGCTCTTCACAGATGAAAGCAGGTTCACACTGAGCACATGTGAAGACGTGACGGAGATGCAACATCCTCCAGCATGAGCGGTTTGGCAGCGGTTTAGTCAGTAATGGTGTGGGGTGGCATTTCTTTGGGTGCTGCACAGCCCTCCATGTGCTCTCCAGAGGAAGCCTGACTGTCATTAGGTAATGAGATGAGATCCTCAGATCCCTTGTGAGACCATATGCTGGTGCTGTTGGCCCTGGGTTCCTCCTAATGCGAGACAATGCTAGACCTCATGTAGATGGAGTATGTTCTGTAAAGAACTATGTAAAAAATTAAGTTAAATAAATTAAAAAATAAGTATTTAATAAGAATATTTCATTTATTCAGATATAAATATCTTATTGTTGTGTTCCCTTTATTTTTTGAGCAGTGTATTTTGTGAATCCAATAAAGAAAGCACACGTTACAGAAATACCCTGGGTTTCCTCATTACTGCCCCTATACATTAAACAATATTAATTGTTAACAGTTTTTCCATGTGGAAGCCCAGAATTATGTGTAGTAACCATTGTATAATTGCTTTGGGCTCAATCAGTCATTAAATCAAGTGCTGATGCTGAGACAGGTTCAGATATACATGCTGCTGAAGGTACTGAGGGGGAAACCAAACCTGTGCCTTTTAAACCAGATAACTACTAACTACTGTTTTCACATAAAACTAATTATTTTCACTGCTGTGATACATGGAAACAAAATTAGCAGAATTGTTTAAATTAAACTTTTGGACTGTGCTGTACATAAAATAACCACACACATCTTTAGATTTTTGTCAAGTGAGACATTTTCCTTCTACAGGTCTTTCTCTATCACCTATGAGAAGGTTATGAGACACACACACACACACACACACACACACACACAGTGAAATGTCAACATGAACTATGGATGAGTCGCAGGTCCGAATAGAACATGGATTTATGGCACTATTTATTTATTTATTTATTTATTAAAATAGTGTTAAAGTGAGATTGAATTCATGTGTTATTCCTGCTCTAACTTTGACAGCCGTTATTAAAATATTTTCAAGTACCTTTAAATTAGACTTAATCTACCGAAAATAAGCACTAAACAAAAGTGTTAGTGCTGGGTGGCTAGTCCTGTTACTCTTGTTGCTAACTAATTTAGGATTTAGGCCAAACTGTGTACTGACCTTAATATAATCTAAAAACAACATGAACAAAAAGGACACAATTGACCCTGAAGATGTATTAATGTGGCTGTTTCCATATTCAACAATGCTGAAATATGAATAAAACACCTGGCTGTGTTGTCTCTTCAAATACGGGTTTATTTACATTACATTAACATTAACATTATACATGAAACTCCTCTCTGAAGGAGGACATTCAGCTCAGCTTCCACAATCTCCTGCTAAACATGTTAGAAATCATTAGGTCATTTCTGCCTCGTCATTTAACTTGTAGCACATTTTACTCCTAAGACCCATCGTCTGTTCCAAGTGTCGTCTTGTCAGTCGTTTTTTGCAGACATTCCATTAGTGCAGACACAATTTCTTCACTGATAGTGTCTCTGTTTTCCTTTGTAACCTGCAGGATTTAAAAGGTAAAACTGAGATCATACAAGTTGATTAGCCCTGACTTCCATTTGGCCTTGTTTTCTCCTCAGCCACCACCACTAGACAAACAGAAATCTCTTAGGGTCAGTTCATAGAAAAGTACAACGTGAGATCCTCCTTTCTCTCTGTGAGTCTGAACATATAAGGCTTGCCTGTGCACAGTAAGAGATGTAAAAAGAATCTATATTAATAGTTTATCATCATTTTAATGCTGCAGATGTAAGGGACCATGTAGCCTAGTGAACACAATGTAGCTACATGGAGCTGTTTATGTACATTAGTCAGCACTGGAGTCAACACAAAAATCTTTTTGTAATATTTTTGTAATATGCTGGTCTGGAAATACAGTATAATAACAACATATTTCCTGTTAATAAAAAGCAAAAACTAAATTCCTGAGCTAAATCATGAGTGGAGCATCTGAAACCCATTGTGAGACCATACTGGGGTTTATAATGAGGTAAATGCATCACCTCATCACAGCAGAAAACAAATTGACCATGGTATTGTAAACTATATTTCCACACATTATAGGCCGTCCCATTCTATAAGTCGCAGAAAATGCTCATTTAGGTTTTAAAGATCTAAGAAAAGCCATTTTATGTTATTAGCTGCAGCGTTACTGCGTTAGATCTGAAGTAAAAGCATCTAACTTGATCCCTGGAGCAACGACGCTTTACACGTTCCATGTTTTATACCGAGCCATCACTGAACTATCTTTACTAGGGATGAATCTTCACCATTGAGGTGATGCGATTTGCATCTCGATACACTGTCACGGATACGATACATTAACGATTAATATG
>JBBIGC010038417.1:0-11888 GCA_037576955.1 Lepidarchus adonis
TGTCTCTGAGTGTCTTTGTGTGATGTGGCAGTCAATACAAACAATTTCCCCCTGGGATTAATAAAGTTTTCTGATTCGGATAACTCGTTACTTTCAGAATAACTTCAGAGAGCGAGCTGATCGCGGAACCCTGCCTTTCAAATTAACTGTGCCGCGCACATGAGACAACGTAAAACGTAAAAAAGGAGTGAACCGTGAGACACAGAATACACTACAGTACAGGAAGTGTGGGGTAGATTGCATATTATTTAAAAAAAGAGGGTTTGCCAATTATCCAATCATCGTTTGGAAGTTAATTGACATATAGTACAGCCAATCAGAGACGTCTAGTAACAAGCGTCACCACACATGCTTGGTCAATCACGCAAGCTAAGCTAAGCTCCAGCTAACAAATCACCTAGTTAGCGGGTTCCAATTTATTTCTCCTAAAGAAAGGGTTTAAAAATGAGTGAGGGAAATAGACCAAGTACGAAACCAAAATCAGACTGTTCATTAAAAAGTACAACACTGACTACCCATCAAAAAGCTAAGAAAGAGAAAGAAAAAGGTAAGGAACTGTGTCTGGACTATGCAAATCCATTCAGTTTAAGAGTTTAAGGCATCATCAGAGTAAGGTAATTTTATATATATAAGTTAGGTACTTTGTCGCCTCTAATTGTAAGCATTGAGTGCAAACTGTCACAAGCTGAACATGTTTGCTGAAAGTTGAGGGTTAAGCAACACCCAAATCAAACATGCAGTTCCACCTTAAACAAACCGCTATTTAATTGCTAAACTGTATTAATGTACAAGTTGATTTTATGTTATGTACAGTCTGCTTTTAAATAATAATAATATATTTTTTAAAGATTTATTTCTTGCACTTCCAATCTAGATAAACAAGTCTAGTCAAAAGTCTAAAAAATGTTGTGTATGAGTATGACTGGAAACAAACAAATGCGCAGTAACAACCTTCAAGAAAGCCTTGAGATTATACGATTTTAAAAATACATATTCAAATCATGTTTTTAAATTGGTGATTTCTATATTTATTAATAAAACCATGAGGCTCACCACTTAGCAAGAGCAAGTTAAAATGTAGCTTTGTACCAAATGTGCTTTAGAGGAGCTATTGATATCAGGCTACTAGATTTTGCTGAAAAAGTTAAAACATACCAATCCATTCCTGAAGGAATATTTTAGAAAACACAATGTCCGCTTTCCCATTCTCTTATATCATCTCCAAATGAAGTGTTGGGGCAAAATCTAGGCTCAGCACATTTACTGCATGATCTAATCAGTTCCTGGAGTATCATCTCGATCATTGTATTTCTGGACCTTTTTTCCCCACAGTATATTTTCAGATAATAGAAAATAATGTGTAAGTCCAAGGGAATTGTGTGAAGAGCAGTACAAAAGACAAAAATGCCTTTTTTACAATACTGTCAGAAAAATATTACTTAGTAAGATTTTCATCAGTCACAAAGTTGCTGAATGTGGTCTGAGCATCTAGCATTAGCATACATTTGCAAGCTGCTTTAAATGCTTTGCTTACATTGCTATCAGTGAAACTACTACTACTGCATTAATAATACAAATAATATACAGAAAATAAGTATGAAGATGTCAAGCACAATAATTCAATCACTCATCATAAAGAATATGTAAAGTGTTTCAGTTTTTAAAGTTCAATGTGACTTTAATCTACAGATTATCACCTTCTTTCATTTTGAAGGAAAAAAAAAATTATTAATGACGAAAATCAAAAGTGTGAATCCTCGAATTTGCTATGGTGATCTCCTGTGTGACACTCGGGAAAGACTGAGCTGCATCTGCGCTCTCCGCTGCTCCATTAGCTAGTCCTCCATGCATAGCTAACCGAGAGCAGAGGGAGATGGAAGCTGTCCTCCTGCAGGTTTCCCACAGGGGGCAGTCTGCAGCTCTCTCACACCTGAGCCTCCCCCAGCCCCACCAGCCTGCCCCAAACAACCAATCACAGCAGCACCAGTGAGCAACCTCGAGCATATCTAAGCCTCATTAAAAGATTTAATGGGTGATCAAATAAAGGAAACAGCTTTTTAAAATGTATCAGTGTGTCTTTACTGAAATTAAGTGGCAAGAAAAAGTGAACAGTTTGGAATTTTATAGTTTTCTTTCTCTCAAAAATGTGAAGGATTTAGACAAATATAACATGCATAAAATAACAAAATCTGATATTTTTATAACAACTCCTACTGCTAGTGGAAAAAGTATGTGAACCCTTGAAATTAATAACTGGTTAAAAATAATAATAACAATAACCTCAACCGGGCACTTCCTGTTGCTACGGATCAGACCTGCACATCTTTCAGGAGAAATCTGAGCCCATTCTTCCTGGCAGAACTGCTTTAGCTCTGTTATATTCTTTGGACGTCTCATGTGTGTTCTCTATATAGCATCACTATTGGGTTGAGGTCTGGGTTCTGATATGGTCACTCCAAAATTGCATTTGGTTTTTCTGAAGCCATTTTGTTGTGGACTTGCTCTTATGTTTTGGTAAAGTAGCCACAGTTCCAAAGTGTCTCCATTTGTAGATCTGGAAGACTGGGGAATTTCTAAAGTCTTTGAAATCACTTAACCATTCAACACCTCTACACTAATTTTTTAATCAAGTCTCCAGGTTTGTGAACAACTGACTCCAATTAGCTCTTCTGAGGTCAGCAACTCAATGATTCACATAATTTTATCACCAGCACTACGAGTTATGGTTGCTCTCAATAAAATATCATTTTTTAGAAACATTATGT
Source organism: Lepidarchus adonis (assembly GCA_037576955.1). Taxonomy (NCBI): domain Eukaryota; kingdom Metazoa; phylum Chordata; class Actinopteri; order Characiformes; family Lepidarchidae; genus Lepidarchus; species Lepidarchus adonis. Next base: position 2,766 of record JBBIGC010038417.1, read on the forward strand.
TTGGCCATTCCCTTGACTTAGATTCAGTTAACATTTTATGACAAACACATTTTGTTGCCACTGTAACAACTGTTGTAACAACAACAACAACAACAACAGTTGCAACAACAACAGTTGCAACAACAACAACAACAGCTGCAACAACAGTTGCAAAAACAACAACAGCTGCAACAACAGTTGCAAAAACAACAACAGCTGCAACAACAGTTGCAAAAACAACAACTGCAACAACAACAGTTGCAACAACAACAACAATTGCAACAACAACAGATGCAACACCAACAACAACAACAACAACAACAACAACAACAGTTGCAACAACAACAGCAACAGTTGCAACAACATCTGCAACAACAACAACAGTTGCAACAACAACAGCAACAGTTGCAACAACATCAACAACAACAACAACAACAACTGCAACAACAACAACAACAGTTGCAACAACAACTGCAACAACAACAGTTGCAACAACAACAACAACAGTTGCAACAACAACAACAACAGTTGCAACAACAACAACAACAACAGTTGCAACAACAACAACAACAGTTGCAACAACAACAGTTGGAACAACAACAACAACAACTGCAACAACAGTTGCAACAGCAACAGCAGTTACAACAACAACAGTTACAACAGTTACAACAGCTGCAACAACAACAGCAACAACAACAACATAAAAGTAATAACATTTTAACAAAGACGATAAATCAGATTTAAACTTACCAATTGTGTTATTCAGTTCAAGAAGAAAAACTCAAATGAACAGAGTGCAACTGCACCCGTCAGCCCAACAACATACTGTAACATGCACTCGGTACTATTCATTGAAAATGACAGGAAACGTGCAATTATGACTGCATTACAGCTCATGAGATAAGACAGTGAATAAAAACAGACACAATGGAGATAGAGATCGAATAAACTGTGAAAAAACACAATAAATACATGTTCAAGAAAAGTTAACTAATCTTGAAATGTTCTAAGACGACAAACCCAAAATGACCAACAAACACAAACAACCCAGAAACACACAGCAATCAACTTCCGCTCCACACTCCAGATAGCAATGACTTCCTTTAGGACTGTGGATGGAGGGCACAAGTGGTAAAACAGGAGCCATAACATTAAAACCACCACCCAAATTCTGTAGCCTAAACCTGCTCTGATTCATCAAAGTTGTGAAGTTTTTCTTTTCTACTCCCTATTGAGTCACTTATGTTTCATTTTATTTTATTATTCATGTTATGAATACTGTAAATTCAGTGTTGATTTTAAAGACCTCAGAAAGTGTGCTTTGGTAGCTTGATACAGTATCAAGACTTCAACAGCAGATCAGAGCAGCTCTTCTGTACAAATGACTATATTTGGTGTTTCTAAACCACAGTACAATTATTTCACGGAAGCGAGACTGAAAATTAAATGAATTGAAACGTATTCCACAGTAGTGGTGGGAATCGCAGTGTATGTTGCAATACGATATGATACGCAACATGACCCAAGATAATAATATTGCAATACAGTGATTCTGCAATAATCGATATATCGCATGACAATTACATCACAGAAACAGGGGGATGCGTTATTTTTTACATAAGTTAGTCACCTTTTCTGTATTTGCTTTTCAACCGCAGTGGGAAACGCAGAGAAAACGCTACTTTGGCTTCAGGGCTTCACTTCTGTTCCCCTTTGTCACCTGGCAAGTTACGCTACCAATTGAACTACAAATACCAGACACCACATAGACCACAATGCATTGCTCCCCATGAAACATGCCATCTGCTACAGCCAGCTAGTTTTAAACCTGAAAATATTGAGCGTTAGGCTTATGTCTGATCTAAATTATTATTGAGGACAATTCAGCAAATGCTAGATATTGGTGGGAAGGTGCAATTCTGCACACTTGGATTACTGGGTCTTTCCCCTTTTTTCAAAGAAGCTCTCCAGTGATGTGTGTTTACTCATGATGACAGGTTTCCCTTGTAGCCTCATCAATCGCAATTAAACAAGAGACGCACAGAAATACGGTCGTCACAAAATAATCCAACCTCTTTTCCATCAATGTTCTAAAATCCAAATTCAGACTTTTATTTAAATGTGGCTAGGGCATCTCTCAGCCGAGCTTTCTCTGCTATCTGCCTGTTGGGAAGCTCCTCTTCAGCTTTCACCCAAGTTTCCTGCACTCAGTCTAGCAGAAGCTTCCAGAGGAAAGAAGAAGTAGTGACGCCAGTGATTATCGTATTGCGTGAGCAAGGACAACGATATATCACCATGTTGATATTTTGTCATCTATCAATAACAATATGGACCTCACCAAGTCACTCAGGCAGAGGCTTGGCCATTTGTTCTTGCTTCCAACAAATCAACAGATCCTGCACATTATCCATTTCAAAATTCCATCCTCTATAGAATATTTTTCCTGATTTTCTGTCCAATATAGTTGTTTCTGATTCCTCCCATTAGATAGGAATATCCCTTTCAAATAATATCACAGGGAGGTGAAGGTGGGCATGTGAGAGATGTTAACGTCTGTTAACACAACATTATTGGAGAGTTGAACATGTACTGTATAGAGGAGAAGTGATGCTTCAAATGACTAGTAGAAAGCATGTGCTCTTTTTGGTAACATGGGATTTATGGAGATAGAATCACAAACATTACCTATTGACTATTTTAACAATTAAACTCTACTTGCTTATGAAAACATTACTGATATTAGACATTCTGAATTCAGAAAAGAGAATTGGGGCAATAATCTGGAAACTCAATTTCTATGCTCTTCTTTATTGAATTTATTTTTATTGATCCAGACCTGGAAAGTACTAAGAAAATTCAATAAAATACCAAATTCAATACCTTTCCATACCGCATAGGAACCTTGCATCAACTTCAAGAAGTGTTATTGTAATAAGATAATCAAATTCTGTTCACTTGACCCTTTTAGATATTGTTTAATAATCTAATCAAACAAAAATTAGATCAATTTCCTAATTCTAAGACCGTATCTAATATCAGGTCTAAACAGAATTTAGCTACAACAGTCTTGTTTTGGTGCAATTCAGACTTATGTATTAGAAACATTTAAATAAGACCAACAAAAATAAATATTAAAAATACATTTTGAAGATGTGCCCCCTTTTCTAAGTTGAAATTAGAAGCTAAGCAAGAAAAACAGAAATAAAAGTTTTTTTTAAACATAATCTCCTCTTGTTCTGGCACATTTTCTGTCTTTTTATTAAATCTATAGCGTCATACAGTGAAAAAGCATAGATAGCTAAATCTGCTTATCGTCCAGTTGGGTTGTGCTTTGTGGGGGACAAAATAGGGAACACTGCCACCTAGTGTACTGAACTAGCAACTCTTCAAAGTTCAAGCCTGAATAATAACTGAATAATCACTTTATTTAAGATTGCTCAAGTATCCAGCATTAATAATGTTCAAATGTTCTCACACGGTCCTCCATTGCTAGTACAAAATACAAAAAAGCGGCCAATGATATGGCCACCTAAGACCAGGAGCCAAGCAAAGACAGTTAGGAAGCTAGGTAGTGCTGGCTGAGACTGTGGGGAGGAGAGAGGAGCGTGACCGATACCGGACGCCAGGCTCAGAAGCCATGCTAAGACCACAGCTTTCACCATAACTCATCCAACTACAGCAACCCATTCCCAACACACACACATGCAAACATACACACCCACACAACAGGAGGTGTCAAGATACCATGTGCACACACGTTCTCTGGGACTTTAATTAGAGTCTTGCTTATTGTCTGCAGCCAAAGCTCCACAGGACTGTCATGGCCCATGCCATTCTAATAAACACAGAGCCTAGGCCTGCTGAGTGGGGTGAAGAGCAGTGCCTGGAGAAGTGCAGAGGGACAGGCTGGACCCACAGGTCTTCATTACAACAGAACTTCAGTACCTCTTAGGAGTCAGCAGCAAAGCTAATCTGAGTCACGACTGAGCCACACAGGGTTATACCAGTTCACTATAAATGTCATACACACTGAAAGATGGCATTAGACCCCTGGGACAGCACTTAAAATACAAGGTAATCCATATTTCTCTAGAAGCTGCAACAGTTAGTCAATGATGCAAATGAGAATATATCAAAACAAAATGACAAAAAATTAGAGTGCGCAACAAAATTTTCAAAATATCTCCAATATTTTGGTAAATACTAGTGCAATCATCTGCAGTCATGTACTCAATGCACAATGTGCATGCAATATCAAACATAGATTGAGTTGAATAATGGCAGAGCTCTGCCTGGGAACATTGAGACGAAATGACAGCAACAATTTTTGCTAAATGCTTTTTCCAGCGGTAATGATACACCCAGCAATGGTACACGTCAAATGTAAAGCATCTGATCAAGAGGCAATAACTACTAATAACTAATAAATAATAATAATAAACCAGACACAGCTTTTGAAATACTACGAATTAGAGTATAAAAAGTTTGGACATGTCTACTCATAAAGAAGTTTAACAATAGAAATAATAATAAAAATACAACAGAGAATTATGTTGTGACTAAAAGAGTGTTAAACCAAAACTGTAACACTATTTTCTTTAGGAGTACCCACTGTTTTTCTCAAGCAGCTTCTTAAGGAGATACTTCAAGTGCTTCCCATATGCTGAACACTTGATGGCTGCTTGCTACTTGGTATGGAGTGTATCTAAACGCATTAAGTCTTTTAATTAAAATGAAAACATCTGTGAAACATTGTCCAAACTTTTGACTGTATAATGGCAACAGAAAACAGCCAAAAGAAAGACAGATGCTAGAGAACATCGTTTGTTAGGCATAGAAATATCAATAAAGCATGATATAGGTCGGAAGTCTGGTTTTTAAAGCAGGATATTCACCTTCCGGTCTATACTGGGCCACAATGGTGACAGTCTGGCCGGCATTCTTCAGTGCTGCAGCTGCTTGTTCATGGGTCGCATTGCGTAGGTCCACGCCATTTACCTACAACAAACACAGATTTACTGACACATTTTCAGTATTTTCATTATTAGTATGAGTTTACTAGCCTTAGTTGCACTGATGAAAAAGCCAGTGTTTATAATAAGAAATTGTTCAGAAAAAATCTAAAGTGCCCTTATCCATAGTTTGGTATCCACATTTAAACTTTAATTATGAAGCAGTGTGGAGCTAAAAAGCATTACTTTAAAGCCACTAGCTATAGACAGCAACTGTACTGCACTTATAATACATATTGCACCATGTTGCACATGTACTCAGGCACATTAGGTCATTAAATTCAACAGCAGTTGTAGTTTCTACATCGTTTTTCATACTTTTTTGCATTCTGCATCTTGTACATCTAAGCACGGATTGCTTTGTTTCCTGCACTGCATGTATGTGTACACTGTGGACCCTGAACTTGACCAAACACAAGCGTATGGAGAGAAAGTTCACTTGACTTTTAACCAGGTGATAACATGGTTAGAGCTAAAGAACAACAAAAAAAAAAAACTGAATTCCTCTTAGAAAAACACGCTTATTCTTACAGAGATGATGCGGTCTCCTTTCCTTAGTTCTCCACACAGGTCAGCGGGTCCCCCAGCCAGGATAAAAGAGATGAAAATGCCCTCTCCATCTTCTCCACCAACAATGTTAAAACCCAGCCCCGTAGAGCCGCGATGCAGCACCACCTTTCGAGGCTCCCTGCAAAGCACCGGCAGAATTTAACACTTTTTTTAATACCCATAATGCATAGTGATTGTATTAGTGGTCAAAGGTTAGAGCAGAGATGCTTAAAATCCCTCTTAGGATTTAACACTGACTTTAAACTGCACACACACCTACAGAAGAATAACAAATGAAACATCAGGTGATTTTCTACTGCTATTAAACTAAGTAAGACTTTTATTAAAGGAGAATTTCCTTAACTTATTCTAGAAAATGACAAAGTATTACACTAAATGATTTCAAATGCATTGTCTGATGCCTGAAACAAAGATAAGCTTTTGATCTAAAATGATTTAAAGAAAAAAAGTACCCAAAGAAAACTCTACCATTATGTTATTATTATGACCATCACATTATAATATGATAATATAATGTGTAAATACATTGGTCATTTTAAGTGGAAAATAAAATGTGTTTTACATATCACAACACTTATTTTCTATCTCCACCACTGTTGAGTAATGTAAGTCTGTATGCTTTAGAATGGCAGAATAGAGCAAGTCATAATTTAATGAATTAGGGAAAGTTTTGAGAAATGTATGCAATCCTTTTTAAAGATTTTTGGAATTCAATCATTTTGACTTTGCCAAACACAAAGTTATTCTGTTCTTCTACAATACATTTCTCTAAGCAACAGGAAATTAACTAGTGTAAAACATGGCAAATTTGGAAAGAATAGTTCAACATATGACTACATATGTAATGTATGTAAAACTGAACTGTCAAATATAAGACTTTACAGCTTATAGAAATAGGTAATGGAAGTAGATAAGTGCTATTTTACTATTGCTCTACATACAATACCTAGTCAAAGACTTTAATTTGGATATATATATATATTTATCTTATTGTCATCATTGACATAAACATGTCGCCCTCTAGTGGACATTCACTAAATGGAGGTATAGATATACTTTCCTCCACTGGTTTAATTATGTTGCAAAAATATATTTGCTTTGTTTTTTGCTTAAAGGCATTTTCTGTTATCCACAGAACAGACAAATCAATACAAATACTCCACAATAATACATCAAACATTTAAAGGGAAGTTTTAAAAATGATTTTAGACTTCGTCTGTTGGTGGCAGTACAATCCTGTTGCTGTGGTCCTGTGTATCATTTCCAGCATCTTACCTGAACTTAGCAAAATGCATCTCAACAAGCCTGTGTATTGTAAAAGGTGTTTAAGAACAGGTCTCATTTAAGCCTCTACAAAATATGTCTCTACAATTTTGCCTTTTGTCTTAATTTAAAGATTATGAGATTTTTAAAGTTGACTTCACAGATTGGTTGGACTTACGATCACGCTGGCTTATGACGAAAGAAGCTGTTCATTTTTTTTTATGACGTACCAGATGACGATACTTTTCCGATAGCAAAACAAACAAATCCCTCCATTAAAGTGGATTAAGTATGGTAAAGCACACCAGTGGATGCCCCCCCTACACCCCTGTGAAAAAATATTGCTTAGTTTGGCCAGGCCATCTGCCCTGGCCTGGCTCTCTTGCCTAATACCTCTCTCTGTATGGGCACACTGACTGGCAACTCAAACAAAATACAAACCCAATTCATGTAAAAGCATGAATGGTAAGAACCTAATAAGTACAAACATGGTAAAACTGTGTTAAACTTGACAATGTTCATATTAAGCACGGTTCAGACCACACAACGGTCAGTTTTCTGATAATCTTTGCTCAAAACTTACCAGCGTTAGCCCACCTCTATACAGTCTTCTGAGTGTTTATTATATAATCATGTATCAGTGGGCAGTGGGAATAAAATTAGCCAATAAAATCATGCTTCACCTCCCCCTACCATCACCCCCCAAAAATCACTGAGCACAAAACAACCAGCTAGGCTCAGAGATGTTCACTGCGGTTCCCTTGGAAACACACCGATCAGCCAGAACATTAGCACCACCTAATATAGTGTAGGTTCCCCTCATGCTGCAAAAACAGCTCTGCACTGTATGTTCTGACACCTTTCTACCATAGTCAGCATTAACATTTTGTGCAGCAGGAGATCATCTAAGCAAACAAACCAACCGGACTGACCTACACTCCCCAAATGCATCAACAAGCCTTGGGTGTCAATGATCTTGTCACCAGTTCCCCCATTGCCTTTTCTTGGATCATTTTTGTAGGTTCGAACTAGTGCAGACCTGGAACAACCAGAAGACTCTGTGGATGCTCTGGCTCAGTCTGGTAGCAATGCCAGTAAGGGCCTGGTCAAAGTGGCTCAGATCCATACACTGACCTATTGTGTTATGCCTGATCAGAGAATAACATTAGGTAAAGAAAATTAGTTCTGATTCACAATTTATACATTGGGGCAAAAAAAGTGTTTTAGTATGCGACCAATTGTGCAAGTTATCCCACTTAAAAAGATAAGAGAGGCCTGTAATTTTCATCATAGCTTTACCTCAACTATGAGAGACAAAAGGAGAAAATAAAATCCAGAAAATCACATTGTATGATTTTTAAAGAATTTATTTGCAAATTATGGTGGAAAATAAGTATTTAACACCTACAAACAAGCAAAAATTCTGGCTCCCACAGACCTGTAACTTCTTCATTAAAAAGTTATTCTATCCTCCACTCGTTACCTGTATTAATGGCACCTGTTTGAACTCATTATCAGTATAAAAGACACCAGTGCACAACCTCAAACAATCACACTCCAAACTCCACTATGGCCAAGACCAAAGAGCTGTCAAAATACACCAGAAACAAAATTGTAGACCTGCACCAGGCTGGAAAGACTGAATCTGCAACAGGTAAGCAGCTTGGTGTGAAGAAATCAACTGTGGGAGCAATTTTTAGAAAATGGAAGACGTACAAGACTGATAATCTCCCTCAATCTGGGGATCCACGCAAGTTCTCACCCCGTGGGGTCAAAATGATCACAAGAACTGTGAGCAAAATTCCCAGAACCACACGGGGGGACCTAGTGAATGACCTGCAGAGAGCTGGGACCAAAGTAAAAAAGGCTACAACCAGTAACACACTACGCTGCCAGGGACTCAAATTCTGCAGTGCCAGACGTGTCTCCCTGCTTAAGACAGTACATGTCCAGGCCTGTCTGAAGTTTGCTCAAGAGCATTTGGATGATCCAGAAGAGGATTGAGAGAATGTCATATGATGAGATGAAACCAAAATAGAACTTTTTGGTAAAAAATTCTACTTGTAGTGTTTGGAGGAGAAAGAATGATGAGTTGCATCCAAAGAACACCCTACTTACTGTGAAGCATGGGGGTGGAAACATTATGTTTTTTCTGCAAAGGGACCAGAACGACTGATCCGTGTAAATGAAAGAATGAATTGGGCCAATGTATCGTGAGATTTTGAGTGAAAACCTCCTTCCAACAGCAAGGGCATTGAAGATTAAACGTGGTTGGGTCTTTCAGCATGACAATGATCTC
>JBBIGC010038448.1:0-16840 GCA_037576955.1 Lepidarchus adonis
TACAGATACCAAATGTTACTCCAATACAAGTGAAAGTCATACATCCACATTTTACTAAAGTGAAAGTACTGAAGTAATTGCTTCCAAAATACCAAAAAGTACAAAAGTAAAAGCTTTTTAAATTAAGTAGAAGTACCTTACTCGATGATGCCTTCAATTCTTAAACTGAATGGAATTGCATAGTCCAGACATAGTTCCTTACTTTTCTCTTTTTCAGTTTTTTGGTGAGTAGTCAGTGTTGTATTTTTTAATGAACAGTCTGATTTTGGTTTCATACTTGGTCCAATTCCCTCACTCATTTTTAGACCCTTTCATTAGGAGAAATAAACTGGAAGTCGCTAACTAGATTTATTTATGAGTTTCGCAAAAGCTCGTGTGATTGGCCGAGCATGTGTGGCGACACTTGTAACGAGTGGTCTCAGATTGGCTGTACTGTATGTCAATCAACTGCCAAACGCCACAGTTCACTCGTTTTTTATGTTGTGCACTCTCACATGTGCGGTACAGTTTATTTTGAAAGGCAGGGCTCTGCCATCAACTCGTTCTCTGAAGTTACTCTGAAAGTAACGAGAACCTTGACATATATGTAGTAAATGTAGTGAAGTAAAAAGTACAGTTTTGTCTTTCAAATGTAGTGAAGTGAAAGTTAAAAGTTTCCCAAAAAAGACGACTCAAGTGAAGTACAGATTCTCAAAAACATTATCATCATACACTCTACATACATACCTCATGTCATATCAAAGTTTATTACATCTGTCACATAGTGTGGCCTAAAGTAATGTCATCATTTGTAGGCACCTAAAGTCTAAAAATCATATTTAAGAAACACATCTGATTTGCTCTGCAGTGTGAAATATGACAGGTCGTTTCTGAGTGCCTGTTTTTTCAGCTTCTACCACTAATGTTGTTGTTGTTTTTTCTTTTTCAGGGGGAACTTCCCAACGGCCGTGCTAAGTTTCATGTCTTGTTTCTGCTGTTTGTGGCGCTCATGTTCTTCGTCAGCCTCATGTTCCTTTTTGGCTACCACTGTTGGCTGGTGGCTAAGAACAGGTCCACGTTGGGTAAGACACATTGTTCGTTGCCTCTCCAGTATCTTTGGGACAGTTCCAGCTAGTCTGTGTGCTTGATGGAGTCTGGATCAAACGTTCTAGTCCTGGAGGGCAGGGATTCAGAGCAGTTTGATGTTTAGTAACAGTTGAGTTGCATCAGGTGCATTTTCAACAGAGAAATCAACACTGTGCTGTAACACTGGCCTTTCAAAATCAAGGTTTTCACTGGTGGCTGCACAGTTCACATGTGTACTGGCTCATATATTAACTTTTATGACCAGTCAGCTAATAATTTTGAATGGAATGTGATCAAACACAGCACTTTGGGTTTATAGGAACATGGTACCTGTTCCTGTGCTCTTTAGTTCCTGAACTTTATTAGTTTCGAAACAGCCTCTGTCCATTGCTTTCACTTCGTGGGCACGGAACCTTTATTTAAAATATGCGTGAGGTTCAGTGGGCGTACGTATACATCATGCTAACAACAAGGCTAACATTGGAGGACGTGTCGTTTTTTTTTTTTTGCTGGTTCTTGTACAAATGTGTTTCCAGCCGTTGTAGAGAATTAGTTGAAGGACACATTGACAAGATCCAAAAACAAAGAACTAGAGCACGAAAATGCCGACTGGTGGGAACGAACGGTGCCAAGCTTCACAGATAAACCGCGGATATGGAACTTTAGGATGTACATGGTACTGTTATTTATTTTGGTCACTGTTTACAAGCAGAACTGGCGAAAATGGACTACCATTCGAGAGTACCCCCAAAAACCAGGCCTAGTTGTTATGGTGTGAAAGTGCCTGATGTTTTATTGACCTTTTTCCTCATTATTTTTCAGAGGCTTTTTCTGCGCCGGTGTTCCAGAATGGTCCTGACCGGAATGGCTTTAATGTTGGCTGCCGCAGAAACCTTGTTCAAGTCTTTGGAGACAACAGAAGGCTGTGGTTTTTTCCAGTGTTCACCAGGTGAGCAACCACGTCAGCACGTATTGGTATTTCAGTGATGTTTTCACATACACTATGTCCAAAAGTTTTCAGACACTTCTACTTGGTCAATTTAGCGACTTTTAGGTGAATTCACGCGTTTTAACACACATGGTTCTCACAATGTATTACATTCACAACGTATTGTGGCATTTCCTGATGGCAGGTTGGGTTTGTGTGTGACTAATAATGCAAATGTTATGTTCTCATTAGTCAAGGTGATGGCCACTATTTCCCTCTGAGGACCCTGTGTGAATCCCGGAACCCTTTATTAGCCAGTGAAAGGAGATGGGGAGAGGATGGTGCATCAGATGAGGACAGCACAGGTGAGTGAAACACAGCTAGAACTGCTTGTGCCTCATTCTGCCTTCTTCAGAACATTGGATGGTGTCTGTTCAGTTTAGCTCTAATGCAGCATTTCCCTAATCCTGGTCTTGGAAGCACACTGCTATACACGTGTTTTTATTGCTCTCAACACGTTTGATCCAAGTAATCTCAAGCTCATTAAGTGTAATAATGCGAGCTAGGCACTAAAATATGCAGGGCAGTGTGTCTCCAGGTCCAGGGCAATAGTCTGGACTGGTCGTTGTCAGACCATTCCGTAGGGTTCCTCAAGGTTGTTGTTCCTAATCTAATGTAGTGGGAGTTGGGATCAAGCTAAAATGTTGACCATGTATATAAGGAATGGTTTTGTTAATGACTAGTTGTGAGTATTATAAAAGTATTTCAGTGACAAGATACTTTATTTAATAAGATTAATAAGAAGTATTCAAAAAGATGGGTCTTCACCAGTCTGCCACAACATTAAAACCACTGACAGATCACTCCTCGTACTTCTCAGATCAGACTGATTGTTGGAGGTTCTGCGGAAGTTTAGAAATAAACCACTTCTATATATCCTGGTCCTGTCCAGTGATGACCCAGTTCTGGAGTGAAATCTGTGACATACTAGCGCTGGTCTTCAAAGTTTTGTGTCTGGGAAGCCTTGACTGGAGAAAACTAGACAAATACGTATTAAATGTCTTAATGGTGGTCGTTAAAAAAGCCCTAACTAGAAAATGGCTCAGGAAAGATGCCCCGAGAAGATCTATACCATGGAAAGAATAACATTTACTCTGAGATCCCGAATGGAAATTTGGCTTCCCTACACGATCAACAATATCGTCGCTAACGTGGCAGCAAACAGTTAAGGAGCAAAAAAAAATGTCTGTTACTGATGCTTTCTTCTATTAAACTTTGACAGGTGAAGTGAATAACATTGATTATCTCATTACATCGTTGGTGGCGGTATATTTTGCTGGAAAAATGAGAGAACGTTTTGATTAGAGTGACTTTGACATTGGCCAAACTAGACTAGACCCCATGGTAAGAGCATCTCCAAGATGGCTGAAGGTGTCCAGGGTGGGAAATTCGTGGGGTCTTGTTGGGTGTTCCTTATACGCAGTTATTGGTGCTAAAAGTGATTGTGGTATTGTGCAGATTTTCTACTGAAAGAAATCACTGTTTTAATGTTGTTTTACTTTAAAGAGAGTTCGCTTAAGTGAATTTGTCCTGCCCTGAACACTGAATAAAATAATTTGTACTCATTATACTTTGAAATGTTTCAAGGTAACATCTGGTTTGTTCTAACTTGTGCCATCATGACAAAAAAACAAATATTGCAACATTTGCGTTTTGGAAAATAGTATCGTGACATTGTATTATTACCATATCGCCCAGTCCAAGTGGCCTAAGGGAGACTGGCTGTAAGATTTTGATGTTTATTCCTCTGTCACGGCTGAGGAATATGTCTATGCCTTATCTATAACGATTTATCAAATAATGTGCCATTGTGTTAATGTGAATAATGTAATATTTATTATTTTTATCATCTAATCTGTATAATGATCACTTTCAGATGAAGTGGATCACGACCCTTCTGTCACCATTGATATAGAGTCATAAATAATGAACTACGTTTCTTCGTAAGTATATATTTTTCTAGTCTAATGCTTTATGGGGGAGTAAAAAGATATGTATTGTGACATTTTGTGTTTTATTTTGACCAGAGAAGCACTTTCAAATGCTTCAGGCATGAACTTTAATCACGATTTTAAAGAGAAGCAACAAACCCTGGATGTGGAGACTGCATTCCAAATACAAGAAGACTCCAGGACTCCATGGGGCACCAACTATCTGGAAGGGACCACTGCATGGATCATAATTTTGTCCTGGATTTGTATTATTAAATCCCCCTAAAGAGTTTCCATCTTGGTTAATCCATTGCAAAATATTGATCCAATGGACTTGGGTTTGTCTCCTTCTAACAAGATAATCATGTTTATTGGGCTTGAACTTCAAATTCTGTCTGGTTTCAGCTTACCAGCATGCTGTTCTTTGTGGGACAGCATTTGCATAAGGTCCACCAGGAAGAGAATGTGGCATCTATCACAAGTTCTACCTGAGAACCAAGGCTGTCCGTTTATCCACTGCACAGTTCCGCCACAAGCATGATGTCTCTCCAAGCCTTAAAGGTGAATCGAAGACTGTGATTGCTTTTCTGTAAGATCACTGTGGTGCAGCCTTAATGTGTACACGTTTTTTGTAAATGTTAAGATTAATATTGTCCTTTTATTATGGTGTAATATAAGTATTTCCAATATGTGTATGTGCAAATGGAACATTTGAGCCGTTGTTATTTGTTCCCTTGGTCGGGGGAGGATAACTATCATGAGATTTATTATTTTTTTAATTTATCATGGTTTAACAGTTATTTACAGATTCATGTCTTAACGTCTTGCTGCCATTGTCCACACAAGACACTTGTCAAGGTGAAGACTGGAACATCCAGTGTTTTTGCAGTAAAGTTTATTTTGCCCTTTAACATCCTGCTCAAACACATTTGATTCGACTTCACGACTAACGGCAAAGTGCTGGAAAATGAACCGTTGATGCTAACACTACTGTGCGTTTCCTAAAACTGACCTTTGTTCCTCTGAATAAAGAGCTTATCTCCAGTTCAGAGAGGAATGCTACTGTTCGTGTACTTGGCTCTGTTCAGATGGAATGGGATTAAGTCATGGGTAACGCTGACTGTATATCGGCATCATGTTCCCTTTTGTCCTTAAGCCTTTTCCCTGTTATTATGTAAATGTTAATTCTTTCCTACACTCTCTGGCAAATGCCTGTGTGCCTGTATGTATGCCATATGGTCCTTCATTAACAGTTCTGTTCGTGATGCGGTATCCCTCCTGTTTTAAAGACCACTGTTTATGCTTAACCACTATGACTACAGTCTATCACTTGCTGGCGCATTTTCGAATGGTACGGATTATACATTGTTTAAGAAAAATCGCTGCATATGATGACCAGTATATTCTCGCTCAGATATGGAAAACAATAAAATCCACAGTCAAATTCTTGGATTTGGGTTCCTGAATCAGAATGACTTTTCATATTTAAGAATGTTTAGTGAACACATCTATACAGAAGAAAAATGCAAATTTAAAATGTCTTTTCATGTTTTTGCCAATTTTCCTGTTGACATCACAATTGCTCGTGATCAGTTTTAGCCTTTGTTGGTGGCTTTCAGGTGCCACAGAATGTTTAACACCACATTGCTAGTAAGTCTTACTGGTGTGTTCTGTTGGGTGCCAGTTTGCTAGGGACATTAATATACAGAACATTCTTGCCATTTATTATATGGCTCTCCAAAACGGCGATGAACACTCCATTGAATTTGAATGGGAAGGTGTCCCGGATGTGTGGCATTATTTTCTTATAACGCCTGCTTTCATGGGAACGGGTTTTGTGCTTCAGATTCAGTTTCATATCACTCCGCCATTAGCACAGTTTGGAAAAATGGACGACGGTTTCAATATAAATTTTTATATTTTCTGCAAATATGGGACATTGAAGTGGGCGTAGATATAGCGCGTTGCTGAGCGTAGACCAGAACATTCTGAAGAACTATTTTTTTCTCTGCATAAGCCACAAAACTGCAATAAAATGTAATAATATACATTTTATTTTCTGTTTTTTGGCATGGATCCATATAATAAGCATAAAACATACCTTGCTTGGTACCCAGGCTACTTGAGATTGACTATTAGTGCAGTGGGGGGAATTTCACAAAGCAGGTGAACGTAAGTACATCACGAGTATCCCACAGCTCTTTCTGTTTTGGACAGGTTTGAGTTATCTGGCGAAACAGACTTCTGGCTTCCCATCAAACATGATAATGAGAAGAGTAAACGCTGCATCGATACAATATGTCTCCCTTAACACCGCAATGAGAAAACACTGAAATATGTAAATAAGGCACTTCACACCATTATGGCAAGGGAATAACATTCAACCCTCCTCCCCACAACACCCTGGTATAACTGAAGAATCAGTCTGTTCCAAAGTATTTCTGTCCAAAGTGAGTGGGAGCGACAGAATGGACCTCAGTAGTTCGTATGGTGATGTCTGGAAACTCGTCAATGATGGATTTAGCCCCTGAAAAAAGGACAAAGAGGTGCATAAGATAAACAACATGTATATGGGTCAGTTGCATCAGTGACCATCTCAGATTTGCATAATTCTTTATGGAAATAACATCCCTGTGTTTTGTTCAAATTTTGTATATCATCATTACAGACACTATAAAAGGAAGGAGCGTCCTTAAGATAAATGCTATGTCTAGTTTTTTTTTTGCCCTTGACTGGAGAAATATATGTAAATTCAGCTAATTTGGCCACAGTGAAGCATATCAGATATTTTAAACTATATTATTATATGGCTCTCCAGAACTCTGATGAACGCTCTATTGAATTTGAATGGGAAGGTGTCCCGGACATGTGGCATGGGAACAGGTTTTGTGCCTCAGATTCGCGGTTTCATATCACTCCGCCATTAGCGCAGTTAGCAAAGATGGCTATAAAGTCTGTAGCATGTTGTTTGTTAGCACATGCAACCTGATTAGCACAAGTAAACTGTAACATTGTTTAAATTCCATTATTAGAAACGCATAAAAGTCGCAAAAAAGTCACATGTTCAATAAGTTATTACATAAATAAAATAGCACGTTCATGAGTGACGACCAGAACATTCTGAAGAACAATTTTTCTCACAAAAACACTTAACGGAAAGTTTGTTGTTGTTTTGGAATGATCCGTATAAAAGTGAGATAATGGGGTCGTCTTCGCCCTGTCACGATATATTTACCCATAATGGCCGTCTCACCATCCATTATCCCTTGCATATTTAAATCTGTAGTGAAGAGACCTACCTGGTAAGATGCTTCTCTTTACTTCATTTTTCTCTTTACCCAATAAGAGAGGGCCAGATCCAATCTCAATGCGTTCAACTGGCTTATTTAATTTGATCTCGATTAAAAGCCATGTGATTATAGGATTTAGATTTGTAGAGGGAGCAGTTCATTTCATTTCTGACTGACGCAAATGGAATGACTAAAAATAAATGTTGACATCTACAGTCATAATGACGGTCTTACCATGAGGAGTGGAGAAAAGACTCAGGAGGATGACGTGTGAAGGCTGAACGCCATGGTCCATCAGAACTCTGACCGCTTCGATGACCGTGTTTCCACTACCTGTAGGTTAATGTGTAAGACAACAATATTCCTTATGTAAAATGTCAACAACATATATACGGATCAGCCATAACATGTTCACTTGCTGCCTAATACAGTATATCCCTGACAGGTGCCACTATAATGAAATAATTATATATTCAATGCTCATCACTTCACCTAGCAATGGTGTGATGTTTGTGAGTCGAGTTGTTCAAGGAGAGGTTACGTAACTTAGTATTTTCAAAGGATTTATTAGACAAAGACAAAAAATACAGTTAAGTTAAAAGCAGATTCTCTGTTGGTTGGATCCCAAAAAGAGAGAGATAGAAAGAAAGAAGGCATGGCACTCACATTGTCCAAATGGAGTTTTGAAGTCTGAGCACACAGACTGAATTTTGTCATTTACCTCTTTTCCACTGCATAGTGCCGGTTCCAGGAACCAAGAAAAACCTGGAACTGTGGAACCGGCACCAAAAAAAGCACAGCACCGGCACCAAAATTGTGAACCAGAATGGCACCGTCATCAGTGCAGTGAAAAAGCACCATTTATGGATTCAGAACATGTCCCCCTTTAAAACCAGTTTTAACCAGATTTCAGTTGGTGCCGCAGTCTGGATGACTCGGCAGTTTGGAGTTAATCAGGTGACATATGTTCGTACGTGTGTAAATCGGATGATGATCTGTTTCCGAACTTGAATTCATGATAAGTCAGATCTTGAGTGAAAGTGATTTTTTCTGTCATTGTGAACACACAGTCACCACAACGAAATTTGTGCTCTGCATTTCACCCATCACACGTGGAGCAGCGGGAAGCTATCAACAGCGCCCAGGGAGCAGTGAAGTTGCTCAAGGGTTCCTCAGTGGTGCCCGGGCTGGGACTTGAACCTGGGACTTTCTGATCCCAGGGGCAACGTCCTAACCACTAGGCCACCACTGCCCCAGGCGCTACGCAAAATTGTTTTTAGAAAGAATTAACTTACAGTGAGTGAGAGTTATAATGTGTCAGAGGTCCTTACATATTCTGTGACCCCAGAAACACCAGGTGTTAATGTTATGGCTGATCAGAGTGAACATTTTAAATAATAAAGAAAAAGAAAATATGATCAATAATGCATTATGGAGCAAAACCCTTCAAACATCTCATGTAATTGTTTCCTTTATTTTTCTCACAGCCATCGAGTATTAAAGGAGTACGTCAACTAGTTCAGAAAAGGGGGCGTGTCCTGGGCCGGTCGCGAGGTCAGAATGTAGCATCACTATAAATCAAAGTGCTTATCCAGACGACAAACATAACCCAGGCCATATACAGTGGTGCTTAAAAATATTATATAATTATACAATCACCATCTGATTTTCAAACAAGTGCTAAAAGTAAATGATGAAAACCTATTTAAACTGGTTAAAATGGTAATATTTGGTTATTTCTTTGTTTATGTTTATATATTAGTTTTAGCACTGTTTTATGTCACAGTCATATAAAAAAATAGACATTTTTTAAAGGCTTCAAAAACGTTCAAGCACTATGGTACAACGTCTGTCCTTGTAAGTGAACATGATACTTAAGAGCCACTGAGCCCCAGAGTAACCAGAGATGCATGAACGCAGTGTTAAGTGCTGTTTGCATGTTAATGCTGAAGTGCTTCTCTCGTGTTGTGTTCATGACACAACAGACATAAATAAAGTGACTTCTGGACTATAATCCATCTGCTGGACTGGGTCTCCTTTCTGTGGATGTAAATGACCACCAGCACCATGCCCAGACCACTCAAACAACACGTCAAAAACAAAATTACATTTATACATTTATTTACACACCTTACATACGAATCACCCGGTGCTTATTATTCTCACGTTAACCTGCTATTATACAACATATGGCCCAGTATAATATTTGTCCCTCCGCACCTCAGTGTAAAATTTACATTCCAGACTTTTATTTAAATATATTTGCGTATAATTTAGTTTCAAAGTGTAGAAATTACAACACTTTTTATATCCAGCCCCCTTATTTCAGCACACCATAATGTTTGGGACAAAGACACAGGTTTCTTTGATTTACCCTTCTGCACCTCAGTGTAAGATTTCAATTCCAAACTGCACATTTCAGAATTTTATTTAAAGATATTTGCGTATATTTTAGTTTCATAATGTAGAAATTACAACAATTTTTATATCCAGCTCCCTCATTTCAGCGCACCATAATGTTTGGGACAAAGTAATGGTATATCCCTTGCATGCAGTGACTGCTTAAAGTCTGTGAATCCTAGACATCACCAGGTACTGAGTATCTTCTGCCAGCAATTCCCTGACTTCAGGCTAAATATCTCCGTGTAACTTCAGCACCACCTCAAACCACAAACGATGTCCAAACTAGGGCTGTTCTGATATCCGACTCTCTGCATGATTATCGTGGCCAAAATAATTCATGAAAGCGATGTTATTGTGATTTGCACACTGTAGCTCCACCCCATGTGTGTGATCTGGAACATTTAACAGTGAATGTTCTAAAGCAGGGGTGTCAAACTCAGTTCCTGGAGGCCGGTATCCAGCACCTCCTCAAACACCCTTGCTCAGTCTGGCAATTAACAGGTAATTTGAACCAGGTGTGTCTGAGGAGGGAAATCCTCAAACTGTGCAGGACACCGGCCCACCAGGACCGGAGTTCCACACCCCTGTTCTAAAGGGTTCTAGCTCTGGAAGTGACAAAGCTGAACATTACAGGGGATCCTCTGTATGAGTTCCAACTTACGGACTTACAGACTTACAGACTAATTTATGGACGTGGAGCCTTTATTGAACAGCACTGTGCTTTATTAAATACAAATACAATTTATTTATTAAGTATAAATACAAAAGAAGCACTGCCATCAGAAGAGTCTGCCATAATGGAGGCAAATCATTTCCAAAAAAACAACACAAACAAAAGAGAGTGAATAAAACACAATCCAAAATGGCAAATGAATGACACCATCTTCCTTGTATTGCGTGACGCTGCGTCTATTCGTCCGTTCCCCTTGCCAACTAGTTCCCTCACAAACTTCGTTTTTACGTTGCAAAAGCCACAAAAAAAGAAAAAACAGGGACGTAACACGAGGACTCCCTGTAATTGTTTCAACATTATTTTTCCAGCTGTAAGGAGCAATACGCCACCTAGTGTTGGAGTGTGAACCACATAGTCTCTGGTGCAGGATTGTTCACGGTATGAGCGTAACAGCAAGATATTAATACTTTATTTTTAAATATCATGGTTAATACTGATATTTTGAGACACCCCTAATCCAAACACTCAACACTTGCCTCCGCCATCTTCACATTCATTTGCTCACAACGACAAAGAGTGTACGGTAAACACATTAAAGAATGGTCTTGATCTCTTCCACCCTTCCTTGGAATGAATGAATGTTTTTGAGAGGCGCTGATAAAGACATTATGTACGCTGCTGCTCGACTTCGACCGCCGCACAATAGTTAAGTGTATTAACGGCGGGTGTAAACCTCCCATTATCGTGCTATTTTCAGGGACCCGTCCTCGTGCTATTCAGCACTTGGTGGCTAACTGGCAGCCGCTGTATAATTTCCTCTCGAGAGCTATAATTACCCTCGGCGGCTGAACGCTGGCTGAATGAGCTGGAAACGTGAGACAAGACGCAAAGGTCAGCTCGAACAGAGCAGTAAGGTGGGGAGGGGGAGGTGGTGGTTGGTGGGGTGCTCTTTGATTTTACATGTCTAACAGCGGGCAGCAAGGTAATTACAGCCCGCGCGTGTCAGGACGTGATGGACGAAATATTAGAGAGGACACTGACAGTCACAAATGGTCTGCGAATCTGCAGTGGTGGGGACGAAGCGGAAGCACAGTTGGGTTAAAGCTGATGCATGCTCGCAAAGTCCCAGAATAAAGATAAATAATCACTTCCTTCCACAGTTTACATTGTATTACCTGCATGCATTAACACACCATCAGATGAACCTGCACCGTTGGGATATGATGGTGGTGGACCATTCTCAGGACAGTGGTGCTACTATGAGTTTACTGGGCTGGATGAGTTGCCGGAGTCCTAATAACTCATAGTAGCACATCTGTGCCACCGCTGGTCCACCACCATCATATGCCAACGGTGAAGTTTGGCTGTTCTGCTACTCCTTTCATTTTTTGCAAGAGGCAGCTGGCATTTAGAAGACACAGGGTTTTACACTGACTGGACACCTCACTATAGGGGTGAGACAAAATACCGACATGGCGATATCGTCCTTGCTCACGCAATATGATCATCGATATGCCAATGGCAAAATCGATATTTAAATGAATAAACATTTGACGCCAATTTGACTCGCCGACGTCACTACTTCTTCTCTCCTCTGGATGATGCTGTTTCCAACAGGAGATTGCGTGCAGGAGACTGGGGTGAAAGCTGAAGAAGTTGTTTCCAACAGGAGATTAAGTGCAGGAGACTTGGGTGAAAGCTGAAGAAGAATTTTACAACAGGAAATTGAGTCTGAGATGCCACAGCCACATTTAAATCTAAAGTGTGAGTTTGGCTTTTAGAACATTGATGGAACAGAGTGTGGATTATTGTGTGACGCCGTATCTCTGTGCGTCTCTTTCCTGCACTTCTTTCATAGAGATTGGATGACGCTTCCAGCGACCGGCAGGTGCACTTATTTGTTGACAGTTACAGGCTAAAGTCCATCTGCACCGTTCGCAGGCCCCTTTCCTTGCTCGTCAATGATAAGACCTGCCACAGGACCACTAGTGACTAGTGACTGATTAGGTCTCCTCATGCTGGTGAAACAGCTCTGTCTGGTGCACTATGTTCTGACCCCTTTCTATCACAACAGGATCCTCTTTGGGATCAAACCCCTCTCCCCTCAGGCATCAGTGAGCTTTGGGTACCCAGGACCCTGTTGATGAATCACCTGTCGATCACTTCAGGTAGGAACTGACTACTGCAGACCTGGAACACTCCACAAGACCAGCTGTTCTGGAGATGCTCCATCACAATAAGGCCTCAGATCCTTATGCTTCTGCTTCCAGCACAAGAACTGACTGTTCACTTGCTTTAGCTATTATATCCCCACCCCCGACAGGTGCCACTGTAATGAAATAAGTGTCCAATGGTATTCAGTTCACCTGGCAGTGGTGTTAATGTTACAGAATGGCTGGAGCCAAGTACATCTGGCAAGTGTTGAAGGAGCTGAACTGGGCTCAACGTTGTGACGTTGTGACATTGTGTTTCCAAAACAAAATGACATATTTTGATTGAAATTTTCGATATGGTCTTTATTATCGCACATCTGACACAATGTTCAGGGCTTATTTGCTTTATGCTTTGGCAGAATTGATAAGAAATGTGATTTAACATAGTCGAAGTAATTTAGCAATTTTAAAACTTTTCTAAATCTCTCTTTCCACACGTAAATGCAATAAACGATGTAAAATACCATCAAAAGCAAAAGGTGGTGATACAACCCTAAACCGTACAGCAATGTTGGATAGTCAGAAGCCTTGGAGGAGAGTGGGTGGGGTTGGTAGCCACATCCGATGCTCACTCTGACTCATGTGACCTTCATAAAGAAACACAAAAAAAGCCTAATAGTAAAGTAAGGAGCGACAGTATTTTGTCTGTTATTTGGCTGTTGCAGAAAATCTCCTCACTTTAGTGAACAAACGCGACGCACAGTGTGACGTCAAAGGAGATGCGGTCACACGGTTTCGATGCAAATCTTCGTTTTTCCTCAAACACAAAAAAAGCCTTTTTAAAAATCCTCACCTTGTGGGGCTTTTACTGACTCAAAACGGTGACTACGCGTGGACGGAAGAACAATAAGAAAAAAAACGGTGTGGACACTGTATTGTAGGCCTGGGTGTGGGAGTCAGTGGCTTATGCCGCACTGCCTCCTGGGTAATGGGTTTTATGTGTTTTGGGACTGTATCTGGGGTTAAATGTGTTAAGTGTGTAATGTACTGTACGTGTTTATGGGACTAAATTGGGTATTTGTGTTTAGTTGTGGGGTAATGGCCGAGCCCACCGTCACTGACTGGACTATTCGGCTTAATGGCTTAGACGGTGGGTTTGTCCAGTAAGACAGTTCAGGAGCTACGCCAGTTGGGGGCGCACATTTGCTTTGGATCTCTTTTCAGAACTTAATAAAGTGAGGGGATAGTCCCAAATCGAGCAATACTCTCTGTCAAGTCTTCATCATTTCCCTCCGACGATTTCATGAGCTAAAACTCGTCACAGTATAATTATAGCCACTGGGGATGTTTCATCTTTCTGCGATGGTGTATATTTGCCTAGATTATTGCTAATTATTACTAAAATCTAATAATTCTATTACTACAATCATTTACTATATGACATTTTAACTTTTTTCTGGAAAGGTTTATGGTTTAACTGGGGGGGGGGGGGTGTCAAACCCCAATAATCCCCAATAATCCCCATTAACATGTGAAGTCAAAGACTCTTCTTTTAGAAAGCAACAGTGTATTCAGTACTTACTCAAGATGGGGTACATGAGCAGCACCCTGCGCCTGTAAATGTCCGGTGGGAACTTGGCGTAGTACACTTTGGCTTTCAGCGTCTCCTCATCGCTCTGTATGAGGATCTTGCCAATGCGGATGGAGCGGCAGCAGTCTCTCAGGCCTTGCTCCATCGCCTCCCCTGTTTACCGTCGACACAAACGTCACATTCTGGGTAAATGTCAGAGTTTAACTCCAGACAGGAATTTTTGTGCATTTTAAGTGGGCAGCTGTGGACAATACAAGGGACGTTGGACTGACCGCTCCTCATTATGCTCACACCGCAGTTGCCTCTCTCAAATTTGACGCCTTCATATCTGTATCCTGGAAGAGGAGATGGTGAGGGTTATTCATGAACAAACCTGATAGCTGAACATACACGGTTAGTATGTTACTGCAATTTATACAAAATGCCAATTAACACATTATATTAATTATATATTGTTGTAATAAAAGTATTATTATCGTTTATTGTTATTATTATTATTGACATTATTGTTATTATTGTTATATATACAGTGCCCGCCATAATTATTGGCACCCCGGTTAAGATGTGTTAAAACCCTTAAAATAAATTCAATTTTAATTGCAGAATCATACTCTCACATTGAAATTTGTAGAAAAATTTAACCTTCAGCTGAAGTGAATTTCAATGGGAAAAAAATCTCTGACTAAGAAATAATAATTTTTCATAAAATTGCTTGTTCCACAATTATTGGCACCTCTAAAAATTCCTAGGAAATATATGTAACTGAAGTATTTCTGTCATTACTACAGTAGTTTACAAAGTTGATCAGAATATCTAGAAACATTTAATTAGTAATTCATCACTTCCTGTTTCCCTGGGGTATAAATATGACACAGAGGCCATTTCTCTTCTCCACTCTTCAACATGGGAAAGAAAAGTCAGACAATGGCTACAAGAAAATATCCGCTCGCCTGCACCTGCTCATATCTACTGTCAGAGAATCATTAAGAAGTTTAAAACAATAATATAATATAATATAATATAATATAATATAATATAATATAATATAAATAGTAATAGTAATAATAATAATAATAATAATAATAATAATAATAATAATAATAATAATATAATATCTTAAATCTTATACATTTTCCAAACTTTGAGAGGTGCCAGAATATCTTTGTGTGAAAGTATAATGACTCTTATTGTAATGCAGTGTAGGGTTTGTACACACGTGTTAGAAATGACCGATTCCCTCTGAAGCAGAACTGCAGATGCACTACAGGCTGAAAGAGGAGATATTTATTCTGGAGAACAGGTATATAGAGCTCCGCCTACTAAGAAGACTCACCTGTAGGTGTGGTCACAACACATTCAGTGTACGGCAGCTGGTTAAGTCCTTCCTCAACCACAAGTCGGATCTATAAACACATTAAAAGCAGTTGGCACACATCTGACCAATAGGAACTGACCCTGTGGAACATTTAGTTCAGCAGTACGTTATTAAAGGGCAATTTCACCCCTTTTTCAAAATTCTGCATAATATAACACCTATGAAGTAAACAAGGTCATTCAGAATAATTTGACCTGAAAAAGAAAATGACAGAGACATTGCTTTGGAAAAGCTTCATTTTTATCATGAGTACAGAGATTTCAAACTGTTTACAACTTACAATACACAACTTACTAATGCGTATTACTCTTACCAGTCTGTCGGCACAGAACACAAAGTCCCCTCTACTCGTGGTCCTGTAGGACACACACGAAACCCATCAACTGAACACAGCATGTTCTTAAATGGACAGCATGCTCTTAGCTGGACAATATGCTTTGAGATGGACAACATGCTCCGAGGTGGACAATACACTCTGAGGTGGACAATACGCTCTGAGGTGGACAATACAATCTGAACTAGACAACATGCTCTGAACTGGACAATACACTCTGAGGTGGACAACACGCTCTGAACTGGACAAAAAGCTCTGAACTGGACAACAAGCTCTGAGCTGGACAACATGCTCTGAGCTGGACAACATGCTCTGAGCTGGACAATACGTTCTGAGGTGGACAATACGCTCTGAGCTGGACAACATGCTCTGAGGTGGACAATACACTCTGAGGTGGACAATACGCTTTGAGATGGACAACACGCTCTGAGCTGGACAACAAGCTCTGAACTGGACAATATGCTCTGAGCTGGACAACATGCTCTGAACTGGACAATATGCTCTGAGCTGGACAATACGCTCTGAGGTGGACAATATGCTCTGAGGTGGACAATACGCTCTGAGATGGACAATATGCTCTGAGGCGGACAATACGCTCTGAGATGGACAATACGATCTAAACTGGACAACATGTTCTGAACTGGACAACACACTCTGAGCTGGACAATGTGCCCTGAGCTGGACAACATGCTCTGAGATGGACAGCATGCTCTGAGATGGACAATACGATCTAAACTGGACAACATGTTCTGAACTGGACAATACGCTCTGAGCTGGACAATACACTCTGAGATGGACAATACAATCTGAACTGGACAACACGCTCTGAGCTGGACAATATGCTCTGAGATGAACAATACGATCTGAACTAGACAACATGCTCTGAACTGGACAATACGCTCTGAGGTGGAGAACATGCTCTGAGCTGGACAACATGCTCTGAGGTGGACAACATGCTCCGAAGTGGACAATATGCTCTGAGGTGGACGACACACTCTGAGCTGGACAATACACTCTGAGCTGGACAATACGCTCGG